>MASP02000615.1:0-133287 GCA_001693025.2 Colletotrichum lindemuthianum | reverse complement strand
TAGTATTAACTAAACTTAAATTTTAAAACTTTTTATTTTTATACGTAAGACTATATAATAAATCTTATTATATAGTTTTAAAACTTTTTATAAATACTTAGACTTTTTAAAAATAGTTAAAAAAAGGTCTTTAAAGTGTGATAAGGCCTAGGCAGCTCGCCTGTCTGGGCAGCTCGCTTATCAACCACGTTAGATAGAAAATATTATTACTAGAAAGCCTTAAGATATCTAAGTAATAATAATCAAAAGACGCATTTTTACAAGTAAACGCTACTTACAGTATTTACGTAGTTTTTAGCATACCTAAAAAGATATATATAACTAGTAGCTAGGGTTTTCTTTTTTTTATATTTTACGCTGTTTTTACGTTTTTACGCTATTTTTACGTTTTACGTTATTTTTGCGTTTTATACTATTCTTACGTTTTACGCTATTTTTACGTTTTACACTATTTTTGCGTTTTACGCTATTTTACGCTTTTACTACAAAAGAGAATACTACTAGTATTAAGTTAACTGGATATTAATATAGTAATTACTATAATAGTAAGTAACTTACTAGTTATCTTACTTAATTAAACTTATTAGATAAGAGGGATAATCCTACAGATTAATTCTAATAGTGTGCGGTATATATATGTATACTGTAATCTAGATTTAGATATAACGAAATAGAAGTACTAGTTACAACCTAGTTACAAATAATCGATCGATTACCACGTTTACCAGCTGTAAACCAACAATATCTTTAGAAATAAATTCTTCAGATTTCGTATCTTCTTCTTTATCGATTATCTCGTCTTCCACTTCTTTGATTACTTAGTTATTTGAGGTAGTAATATTAACGAATTCCAAATCATTATCTTCCAATTTTCTGAATTTTCTCGGGTTATTACTAGTCGGTATATTCTTCCACTAATTAGGAGCCTTTTCCGGATGAAGGCAGATGCAATTTTCCTCTATATAATTATTTTTCTTATATTTTTATAAAATATTCCTTTTTGTTTTTTATAAAGCTTTTTAGTAACTCTAAAACTCTTCTTTTTCTAAGTTCCTGTAGTATAATTAACTGAGGCAGTATTCTTTCTTCTAGATTTATCTAATAAATTAGAGAATAAAAAGTCTATAATGTAAGCCTTTTTATCAACCTTAAGGCTCTAAGTTACAGAAGTAATAAAATCTTTATATTTAGAATCTAGGCTATTTAAAATATAGGCTATAATTACCTATTTAAGTAACTATAAATTATTATAAAATAAATTATCTATTAACTCTTTAATCTTATTCAGAAATTCTTCTATACTACTGAAATTACTAAAAGTAATATTAAAAAACTCTTTATAAGTTAAGAATGTATGAGTAAATCCAGATAGCTTATAAACTTCTTTTAAATAATTAGATACTTAATAAATATTATTATTATCTTTAATTACTCTAGGAGGACTATCTCCGTAGTGTAGTTATATATAACTTAAAGCCTTATTATTTTTATCTTTATTTTCAGGGGTAATAGGTTTAGTTATATTAATAATACTATCTTTACTTATAAGTAAAACTTTTATATAGATAAACCAGACTTTATAATTTTTACCTTCTACTAATATAGGAATAGAAATCTTTTTATTATCACCCATTTTTTATATAAAGTAATAAATTACTTAAAAAAGGTTTTTTATATATTTTATAAAGAAGAGACTAAACAAATAGCAAGTTTCTAGTATATAATACAAAAATACTATATTTTCTAAAATAGAGATTTAATTTACAGAATAAACTAAGAATCAGAAATCTAAATCCTCTTATAAGATAGAGATATAACTTAATAGATAAATCCAAAACGTTAGAAATCTAAATCTTACATATTTCTAAATCCTTCTCTTTAAAATTAAATAAATTTAACTTATTTCTTCTCCTTCTTTATAATATTATTTAAACATCGAGGGATAAGTTGAGGAATTCAAGATAAAATTTAACAATTTTCAGTTTATATTAATCTTCATACCGTTAAGATAGTTTAATACGAAAAAGCTGATAAACTGCTAGAAACGTTAAAAGAATAATCTAAAGAAAATAAATCCAAAATAGTTGAAGAACTATAAGATACTGAAATAGGTAGAAAAATTGGATTTTCAGGCTATAAAACAGCTTATTAAGTAATCTTGATATTATATAAAAAAAGGATAAGTCCAGCAAGAAATTCAGTTTCCGCAAAAGAGGTATATAGGTAGGTTCTTTTGTAGAGTTTTTTAAAATATTCAATTTTTATAAATAAATAAGAAGGGTAATTTTTTAAAAGATAAAGTAAAGGGTCTTCAGGTTAAGAAAAACTGGGCTTATAACCTATTAGAATAGATAGATAAGTAGGTAAATCTACAGTTAAGTTATTACTATAGGTAACTGTAAACTCAGAAGTAACGTGATAGATAAAACGTTGTTTTCGCAATATAAAGACTTATAGAAAATATTCAGAAGAATATTAGTTATATAGAGGAAGAAAGCGTAATTCAAATAGTAGTAAGATTGATAAGTTCTATCTATTATTTATAGAGATATAGAGGGTTCTTTATAGAGGAGTTATTCTGGTTATTATAGCGTATAGGCCACTGCGGCTGACACGCTAGAAGCACTGTAGTTACAGCGTACAGGATGCTGTGGCTACGCTAAATTATAGCGTGTTACAGCGTTCAAAGCGCTATAGCCACGCTAGTATTTTAATACTTACGCTACTGTAGTTACAGCGCACAGGGCACTATAGCTACGCTAAATAACAGCATATTACAGCAGACTGAACGCTATAGCTACACTGGCACTTAGCTCAGTAGCCTAAACTTAAGTACTACTAGTACCCTGTAAAAAAGTAAACCCTTTATATAATTGCTATTATATCTTAATAGCCACTGAAGGTAAAAAAGCAAACGTAGTATATATCTATAGGGAATGTTTTATACAATTTATTCAATTATGAATGTCGTTATTATTTCTTCCTGTTCGCAAGAGAAACTCGATATTATATATATAATAGAATAAATCTAACACTATATAGTAGCAGTATTATAGTTATATGCAGGTAATATCTGGAAGAATAAAGATATTTCTTTTCTATAGAATCTTAGAAAGATAATATTTCTTAATATAGATAATTCTCCAAGATATTATGGAAATTAATTCTAAGTAATATTTTAGAATCTGTAGAGGTTTTCTATATCTCTTTCTTAGAAATTATATATAGAAATATAGGTACTTCTATATATGATGCTTTCCTTAAATTATAGTGAATATAAAAGATATTCCTAGAGATATTAATAATTAGAATTACTTAGGTTAATTTAGGTAATATTCTGGATAATTCCTCTCGATAGTTATATCTTCTTTACTATTAAGATTCTGGGGTATCTATATATAATAATTACTACTTTTTAAAGATAATTAACCTAAGAATCTTCCTTAACTACTTAGTTGAAGAGGTAAATATTAGATAAGCTCTGAAGAAATTTAGGTATCCTATAATATAAAGTAACTAGAGAAATCTAAACAAAAGGAATATGAATTTCTATAAACTATAAAACTAAGAAATAAGTAAAGTATAGCTAAAAAAAGTAAAAATCTATAATTCTAAGTTTATTGATCTTAGTTAACAAAGAAAGCTTTCTCCTTAATCTTATTAGTGTTATCTTTATCTTCCTCCGGTTATTCTTTATTATTCTAAATAGTAATTACAACTCCTGGTTCTATATATCTAACTTAACTTCAGTATTATTCCAATATTTATAATCTATATTATAGAAGTCGCTATATTGTTAAAGTCCTTATTTTGAATCAACTAAGTATTAATATGTTTCTAAATAACTAGCAGTATTTACTAAAAATTGAAGGTTTTAACATAAAAATAACTTTAGCTATTTCTATATAGATATTAAAGTAATTAGTTTTATTATAGCTAGCTATTTAATTCAACTTTTAGTTAGAATCTAAAATGTCTTTGTCTACAATCCGGTGAACTTATATTTATTTCTGAGAGTTACTATTAATATTAAGTATCTTCAGTATAAAGTCTAGATAGATAAGTTTAATTAAGTTAGTCTTAACAAGTTACTACTAAATAAAACTAACTAAAGCTACTACTATGAGGAGCTTAGTAGGGATTAGAACATTATTTTACTATATTCTCACATTTTTTCCTTTAATCTAAATAATAAGAGGCTGGCATATTTCAAGATATTAGTAATAGAGGAGATAGTAACTATATAGAATAGTAAGGTATTATTAATCTAGGAATATATCTAATCAATATACTTAAGAATTACTAGAAAGTTCTCTAGTAAACTACCAACTATAGAGGAGGATGTAAATAACTAGTAATAAACTGCAGAAACAGATTAGTTAAAGATCTTAAGTTTTTTAGAGGGTTTATTAGAGATTACGTTAGCTTATTACTTCAAAATATACTAACTGATAGTTATAGCTAGAGTAAGTTTAGTAGTAAGTATCTTAAATATATTTCGAATAGTAGAAACTATATTAAATTACTAATAAAAAGTTCAGTAATATTATTTATAGCTATTTCAGCTGAAGTCTAACTAATATAATATTGGGTAATTACTATTTCTATAAACTTAAAGCTTTCTGTAAATTTTACTTACTTCTTTTAGAAATTAGTCATATCTTATATCTAATAATATTAGAAAAAAGAGAAATTCAAAGATAGTGAAAATATAAGAATATATTATTTGAAAAGTAAACTAAAATATAATTCTGTAAAGTATAGCTAATACATTAACCTATAACTTCTTAATTCAAGTTTCAGTATATTGGCTTTAATTACGCTGAACCTTAGGCTAATTACTTATATTAATTCTAATAATATTAGTATGAATATTAGTAAGAATATAGCTAGATAATTAACTGAAAGCTATAAATACTAGAATTTATAACTTTCTATAGATAAGCTAATTCTCTTAGTATAGTTATATAAGTAAAACTTAAATAGTATAAGTAAGTAGCTACGGAGTTTCTCTAAATATAAATTAGGTAGTAGCTAAACTATTAGTAAAACTAAAGAAAGACATTATTAATAAATACTATTTAGCTTTGCATATTTGTATAGGAATTTACAAATTCGTATTTACTAAGTTACTTATAGAAATCCTTAGTCTTATTAGGAAGTTTCTCTATAAATATTATATAGTTCTTACCTACAGACTTAAGTTAATAGATTAATTTTGTTTTACGCTTATAGATAGTAAATACTTAGAGATATTCCTTAAATATAAGAATATAAGTATTATCTTCCTTAATAAGAGGGATATAAAATAGTTTATTATATATATTATTCCTCATTTAATTATATTAAGTAAGGTTAGAAATACAATACCAGTATAGTATTTTAATACATAAAGGGTTTTCTATAGACATATATAGAGATTGTATTATAGATTTTAGGGAAGCCAAAGAAATGTAGAACTTTCAGAAATACTTAAAGAAATAGATACAATAGAGAATATTAATAAATATAAAAAAATAAATAGATAGATTTATAATAAAATTCAGAGATAGTATAATATACTCCTTATATTTTAGTGAGAGCTAAACATTATTTCTCAGAGAAAGAATAACTATTGAGTTATTAAGAGGGAAGATTTTAGACTTAAAGGTTTTAATATTTCTATAAAAGATTGAGAATCTATATGAAATATATCTACTAATAAAATCTTTATACTTTAAAATTTTAAATAGTTTCTTTAGACAGAGGCTATTATACTATAGTAGTTTAATTGCTGCTTCCTTCTGGAAATTCTAAATTCTATATAGTTATAGTTATTATTCCTTATAAGTGAAGTTAGCTTCAGATTTACTAAGAATTTCTTTATACCACGTATTAATTAGATTTCCAGATTCCAAATTCAATATTATACTATTGATAATTTCTTAGTGTATCTAATATCTTTCTTTATTTAATCGTTCTCTTTCTTATCTTACCTTAAATTAACTATAAGGTCTAAGGTAGCTTTAATATCTAAATTTATCTATATATTATAAGTACTAAGTTAGTTTTTCTATTTAGGAGAATCTTATACTTAGGGCCTTCCTTATTCTTTAGAACCTACTTCTATCTAAATTATGTGTTTTACCTTATAATATTAGTAATTATCTTAGTATTTCTTCCTGCAGCTATTTACTATTTCTATATATTCTCCAGTATTTCTAACTCAATAGAAAGAATTCTTACTGGAATTTACTATTAAACTAAAATAGATAATTAATACTACTAGGTAAATACTTATAATTAGAGATAAATTTAGTTAGTATACTAATTTCTCTATTTATTCTAGAAATATTATAGAATTTAATATTAAAAAGGTAATTTTAACTAGCTGGCCACTAGGTAGGTAATATCTTTTATTTAGCTGCAGATATATAGATTCTTCTGGGAAAAAGGTAAATAGCTAGTTTTAACAGTTAAATATTCTCTTTATAAGCATTTATATTCTTATAATTAAAAAAGAGGCTTCTTCTGGAAGAAACTTCAAAACACCACTAAGGTAACTGGGGCTACTAAACTAACTGGAAGGTTAAGCTTAATATTTTATAGAATCTTGATAAGGTATTTTCTAGTAGAACTAAATAGATTATTATTAACAGTTAACTGAAATATAATTAGATAATTAAACTATTACATTTTAAGGTAAATTATTTAGTTACTTTTGCTTTATACTTATAGTAGTATCTATACTCTTTATTTTATATATAGTTCTAACTATATAATATACTCGGCGTGACTGGTGTTACTGTAGTATATCGATGTTGGGGTATTGTCTGATCGACAACTGGTCACCGAAATAGTTAGCTTAATATAGCAGATTGTGGGATAGCTATACGATTTTCTTTTGAATATCTACAGACTGCCTATTAATTATAGTATTTAGGATAATTTAAGTGAGGTTTAGTTTAATAAACTGATAGCTTCAGTTATAATAATATAGGTAGATATTTCTTCACTTATTCTATACTTCTCTAGTTATAAGTAGCTATATAGATTTTGAGGAAGTTTCAATTTTATTATAAAGATACAGAAAAGTAATAGATTATAGAATACTTAGCTTTCAGCCTTTTATTTTATTCTATCTTCAACAGGTTCATAAAAGTTCTTAACTCTACGACTTTAGTAGTTACTTTCAGCTATATATATTAAGCTCTAGCCTTACTGAGGCTCTCACTATATAGATTATTATAATAAAATCTTCCTCTACTATAAGGTTAAATATTATAACCAGGAGTATAATTATCTACGATAATAGGTAATTTTATTACCGTTTAAACTAGTTATAAGCCAGTATTAGTATAAATACTATTACTAGGTAAACTTTACAGTTAGAATTACATATAGGGTGAAGAGCTTAGGTACCACTACAGGTACAGAGCAAAGGTAACTAAATAATATACTTAGTAATAGTATTTATATTAATACTGGCTTGCAACTGGTTTAAATAGTAATATAATTACCTATCATTATATATAGTTATATCTCAAGCTGTAATATTTAACCCTATAGTGAAGGAGAACTTTATAATAATAATTTATATAGTAAACGCCTCAGTAACGCTAAAGCTTAATATATATAGCTGAAAGTAACTTCTAAGTTTATAGAGTTTAAAGTCTTTATATACCTCTTAAAGATAAAATAAAATAAAAAGCCTGTAAAAGCTAAGTATTTTATAATATATTACTTTTTAAAATTTTAACTATTCTTAGTATTATCTTGATAATAAAACCGGAATTTCCCTCAAATTTATATAACCACCTATAACTAGAGGAATATAGTAATAGATACTAAATATTCTATTATAATTTCTATAACTAAAGATATTAATATTTCCTAATAGGCTTAAGTAATATAATAAGTATTAATATAAGTAAATAGACTCTAGATATTCAGAAATAAATTATCTGGCTATTCTATAATCTGCTATATTAACTTAAAGAATTTGGAGGTTAGTTAAAAATTAGATAGTATCCTAATATTAATGTATTATATTAATTACTAGATACCTTAGAGTATTATAATATTATAATTACTAGACTTTTAGCTATTATATAGTTATACTAAAAGTATTTATATTTATATTAATATTACTTATATATTAGCTATACTTAATATATTAAGATTATTTGCTAATAAAAGCAGGTTAAGCTTTACTATACTTATATAGAGATTCTAAGCTAACTTATATTAATAATAGAGAATGTTTATATTAATAGCGGAAAACTTTTATATTAGGAATGTGAAATTCTATCTTAGAGAATAAGTAAAATATAGTCTTAAGAATATTAAGATTATAAATATTAAGGTTATAGTAAGTATTTAAATAAAGTAGCTATAGTTAGCAGTAATTAAATCTCTTAAGATATTTAAATTATATATAGTGTGAGGATGTAAGGATAAAAGGTTAATATAGAAGAAGTTATTAGTTATTTATTATTAAAAGGATTGATATAGGGTAGGTATACTAGCTGCTATAGCCGCAAGTGGTTTAGCTTTAAATTAACTTGGGGCTAGCTGCAGTAGTTAGTAGAGGTAGAAAGGCTGAAGTTATAGTTTAGGGGGTAATATATCCACTAATAGTTGCAATAGAAAGCAAACTATTAGCCTCTCCTAAGATAGATTTTTATAAATATACTTCTAAAGGGGCAATATATCCACTAATACTTCCAATAGAAAGTAAGCTATCAGCTTATTCTATTCTTTACTAATATAAATAATTAATATTATTAATATAATTAAAACACTATTCTTCAGTTGGTTACTTATATATAGACTAGTAATTTCACTAATTTAGCTTTCTATTATAAACTTATAAATCTTCAGTTTATATATTACTTATATTAGTTCTATAAACACATTCAAATTATCGTAAAGAAAGTAAGTTCTAAATATCCTTTACTGAAAATCGTTAAATTAATTCTTAGGGGGTTTCTCAATTTTACAATTTTCTATATTATTCTTAATAATTATTAAACCTTTCTTGTAATGATATTTAATTAGGTTAGTAATATAGAGATATTAAAGTTAATTATAAACTTGATATAAATTATATTAATTGATAGAACTATATATACCCAGGATAATTATAGTAAAGTTCTATTTAATTTTGGTATAATAATATCTTTATTAGCTGATATTTTAAACTTAATTCAATATTATTTATATAAGGTAATTTGTTTCCCTTATAACTTAACATGTTGGGGGGTAGCCTGTAATCACCTAGGTCATATTATATAACAGCCTAGGCTACAGCTATAAGGATGCCTCTCGGCCATATAGGTAGCCTCGAGACCTTCCCTTCTTTATACTCAGTTGATTATCGCCAATTGCATTCTAATAAGCTTCTTTTACCTTTATTGGCTTTAAGATTCTATAGGTTATAAGTTTAGGCTATTATTAATTTATTGCCTATAATTTAATAGCGTTTCTTTCTTTTCTAATATCCCCAGCTAACTAACCAATTAATGTTTTGAATAAATGAAAATTACCTCTATTATATGCCCCTTAACGCCGTAACTATAATTCTTATAATAGCTAACTATTTGTATTATTAAATACTTACGTTATTTATCCTAAAGCTGAAAGGTAAGTCTAACTGGTCCTCATAGTATATACTAATTAACTTAATACTTGAAGTAAACTAAGTGAAGAAGTATATTAACTTTAATATAGCTAAGCCTACATCTAAAATGCTAGTATATATAATATAGAAAAATGACCGTAATATAGTATATAACTTACTTTTTTATTATATAATTCCTTAATTAATAAGCTACTAAATACAGGGTGGATAGATAATAGGAATTAAAATATTTTAATAAAAATACTTAAGAAGTATATTTCTAAGGTTTCAGAAGATACTATTAATGATTTTATTAATAAGCTTGCTAAGAATAGTACTTAAGATTATAAACCTTTATATAATATATTAAAGTATATATAGTATTTTGAAATCTTTATTATAACTTTATAAGCCTCTGTAATTAGAATGCAGATTATTTCTAAACTATTCAACTTCTTAACTACTTTAAAATAAGGTTACTAGATATATATAAGAATTATATAAATATCAATAACAAGTCTAAATAGGTTATAATTATTAAAATTATCTATATTCTTACTTAAAATAAAGAGTAGAAGATAGGTTTTACTTTATATAGAAAGATTATAGCTACTGGTGGTAATAATAAATTAGGTAATACTTCTGCTAAGAAGAAAAATAGTAAATACCCTTACTGCAAAAAGAGTTACATTACCTGAAAATACTAAACTGCCTACTATAACCTTATTTCTATATATTATAAATAATATAAGTAACTTTTAGCTTATGATGTAAAGTATATATCTAGTATGAATTACGTTAATATATTAATCTCCATATTAACCTTATTAGTTTTTATTAAGGAAGCTATAGATATTATTAATAGATTAGGTATTACTGGTTTTATCATTTAAAAGCTACTGATAATACTTAAGGCTGGAAATACTATAATTAATAATAAAGCTGTCATAAGCTTTAATATTATAGTTAACTTAGGTTACTTTAGCTTTATTTTTAATAACCTTACTTTCTTTATATTATATTATATTTATAATAATTTCTAACATTTTACTGCTGCTAATAGTATATCTATTTAACTAAGTGATATAGATACTATCTTCTTTAAGGTAGAGGATTTTATAAATCCCTCTAAGATTATAAATTAGATTATTAAGGAAGTTAAATATAGCCTTCTTAGTCTGGCTAACCTTTTTAGCTTACGTAGCTTTTAAAAGAGTAATATTAACAATAATTATAGTATTATAAGCTTTATTAATATATAGTCTTATTAGGGTTTCACTAAGGTTGAATAGGTAAGTAATATCTACGTTATTAATATTTCTAATAGTATTATTATTTCTATCTTTATAGCTTTTATCTTCACTGGAGTTAAAATAAAGGTTTATTTTATACTTAAGATAATATATTAATACCTTATTTATATTTATCTATTATTAGTTATTAAGGTCTGCCGCCGTATAGGTATTTAATTTACTTAAGATAAAAGTAACTTCTTTTATTATAAGGTATGCTATCTTGCTAAATTTATAGCGATTATTAGCTATCCTCCCCTTTTTCCTCTTACTTAGGTAGGTAAAGAGATTTATCTAGATTTTAGTAAGGTTAAGATATTATTAACAATAGGTAAGAAGTATATGCTTCATTTTCTTAATTACTATAGTGGATATTATAAGCTTATTTTATTTAATATCTATTACAATAAAGATATACTTAAAGCTATTAAGAACTTGAATTATATCTTGACTAATATAATTACTTTAAATGTAAAGTTGTGGGTATATAATAATACCTTTGAGCTTAAGAAAGTATTAAGAGATTTCTACTTTTCTGGTATTTATTTAAACCTTACTATAGTATATATACCCTCTATAAATGGAAAAATTAAATATGCTGGTTGGATTATTATTAAAATGCTGTATATTATACTTATTAATAATAGCCTCCCTAAGAAAGCTTTGAGATTATGATTTTAATATTACTATTGAAGCTCTTAACCTTTTACTGCAGGCTAATAAAAGTAAACTTAACCTTTATAAACGTATAGTAGGAAAGTTAAATCTGGCAAAAGTTTATAAGCCTCTATATATTAAATATATCCGAATATTTGGATATATTGCCTATATTTATAAGAAGGATAGTAAATATCCTCGTTACGTTACTAAAATAGAGGTATATATTTCAAAGAGCTTCCTTGTTAGTTTTAACTCTTTATATAGCTATATCTACTATATTTATATTTCTAACGTAAAGAAAGCCTTTTACTGCTGTAATATTTACTCTTATAATGGTTTTGATAAGATTATTTTACACCTTCTTGGAGATTATACTAAACTAAATAATGTTAATTATAATATTCTATTTGATAAATTAAACCTATAAATCCAGTATCCTAACCAGATTCTGGATTGTAATCCTACTACTATAGATAAAATCTTATTTAAAGAGAAAAACAAAATCTATTTATTATATTATATTCATAATTCTTATACTATAAAGTATATACTTTTATTGCTAGATAAGTATATTCCTCTTCCTATTACTACCTCATTATAATCTACTAACCCTCCAGATAATGAGGGTAATAACAACTTTATGGATGCTATTTAATAATAAACGTTAGATTATTTAGATTCTAATATTAACCTACTTATAATAAAGCTAGCTAATATTTCTACTATCTTTATCTTAGGATAATCTTATTATATTATTATAGTAAAGCTGTCTAGCTAATATTATAAGGCTTATAGGTTTTATCTTTATAAGAAGAAAGCCTACCTTACTGCTAGTATTTATATTAACTTAGATATTTTAATTGCTATTACCCTTCTTGCTGCTATAATACTATTAAAAGTTCTTTCCCCAGGTTACTTTATTCTCTATATTACTAAGAAAGTAAAGAAAAGTCCTCTCTAGCTATCTTACTGGAAGTTTATATAAAATACTAAGATTTAATCAATAGTTAATAAAAAGATCTTCTATTTTATTAATAAACCTTACAATACTAAGATCTTTCCAGATATAAAGATTTTGAATATTAAAACTAATACCTCCAATAGTATTATGAGATTTAAGGCTAAATAGTTAATATATAGTAACTATAAGAAGAGTAATTAGTTCTCTTAAGAGGTTTATATTATTATAGTAACTAATACTACTATATACCTCCTTTTGCTATTACTATACTTCGCTATCTTTTATTTAAGATATATAATTTTAATACTACCTTCCTTATGGTATCAGTTTCGCATAGCATTTAGGTTTATATTGATTAACCTATAGGTTACTCTAATAGATTAGATAATATCTGGTTACTTTATAAGGTATTTTATAGCTTTTATGAAAGTTTTCTTCAGTGGTTTCAGCTTATGAAGATAAAAATAGAGATAATTAGCTTTATATTTATTAACGGGGGATTTGCCTCTTTGTTAATAAATATCTTAATATTTACATTCTTATATATATTAATAATAATAATATTTTAGCTACCTCCACGCTTGAAATTATAAAGAAAGTGTATAAGATACCTAAGATAATATATTTTCTTAAGAATCTTAATATTACTATTAACCTTTAGGGATTTTAGATATACTATAGTAATATAAAGATTTTTTTATCTTAGTATAAGTATATTAAGTTTATTTTACAATACTTTAGCTATTATAAACTTTATGCTATTAAGACTCCTCTTTCTATGAATAAGAACCTTCTTATTATATAGTTTAAGAATAAGTATAATAATTAATTATATTAGCTTTATATAAAGCAAACTGGTTGCCTTAACTAATTAGCTATCAGTATTTAACTGGATATTACTTATACTATAGGTTAACTCTATTAGGTAAATACTAGCCTCTTTCTTATATATTAATATACTATTAAAATCCTCCTTTAATACCTTATTAATATTACTGGTTATAGGATTACTTTTGGAGGAATATATTTCCAGATACATCTGGGTTTTTATATTATAGTAAATACTACTTCTACTAGTAATTAATTCTTATATATATTAACTGGTAGTTATATTATCTACTTTATTAACTTTCTAATTACTTGAAAGTCTAAGAAGTAAATAGCTTTTACCTTAAGCTTTATAGAGGAGGAATTTATTAGTCTTATATCTACTAATATATTTCTTAAGTAAATTTAATAATATAATAAGTAGCTACTGGATTAATCAATTACTTTACTTATAATCCTACATATAAATGATAATAATATTATTACTAATATTATAAATCTACTGAATAAGATTTATATCTGAAATATTGATATTTAGTATAAGTAGATTATTCAGGAAGTTAATAATAATAATGTTATTACCTTATACTTTATTATAGATATTAATATAGTTACTAATAGCCTTAATAAAACTCTAAATACTATTAGATGTAAGGATTGTATCATATTACTTAAAATAGTAGATAGCTTGGATTGAGGGAAGTTTCTGAAGAAACTAAAAGTAACCAGATTAATTAGCATCTAACTTTATAACCTTAATACTATAAAGTCCAAAAGTATTTAACTTTTGAAAAATTTCTTGGATTTGGAGGTTTTAGATAAAACTAACGTTTTTTAATAATTTTAATATTTTCACTAGTCTTTTATATATTTTAGCAGCCTTTAGATCTAGCCTGAGGGAAACTGTTAGGAGGTAGCCTGTAGCTACCTAGGTTATATTATATAATAGTTTAGGCTACAGCTATATGGGCGCCCCTCAGCTATATTAGTAGCCTTAAGACCTTCCCATCTTTATATTTAGTTAATTATTACTAATTACGCTTCAATTAGCTTTATTTACTATTTTACCCGTAAGGTTCTATATAATAACTACTTTAGATATTTTAAGTTTCTTAATTAGCTTATTTATTATAAAGTTATTATTTATATTACTTAATTAGAGAGGGGCTGATAGCTTACTTTCTATTGTAACTATTAGTAGATATATTACCTCCTGAAGTATAATTTTAGCCTTCCCACTCCCCCGCTAACTGCTACAGCCAGCCTTAAGTTAATTTAAGCCTAAACCCCTTATAGCTATAGCAGCTGGTATATCTACCTTACGTTAACTTTTATATAGATAATAAATAACTAATAACTTTTTTTATATTAACCTTACGTCCTTACGTCCTTATACTATTTATATGTAATTTAAATATCTTAAGAGATTTAATTAATGCTAACTATAGTTACTCTATTTAAATACTTATTATAATCTCTATATCTGTAATCTTAATATCCTCTAGACTATATTCTACTTACCTCTAAGATAAACCTTTACGCTTCTAATATAAAAGTTTTCTGCTATTAATGTAAAAGTTCTCTACTACTAATATAAGCTAACTTATAATGTCTATATAAATATAGTAGAACTTAGCTTACTTTTATTAGTAAATAATCTTAATATATTAATTAAGTATAGTTAATATAAAAATAATATTAATATAAATATAGATATTTTTAGTATAACTATATAATATTCAGAACTCCAGTAATTATAATATTATAATATTCTCAAGTATCTAATAATTAATATAATATATTAATATTAGAATACTATTTAATTAATAACTAGTTTCAAAAATTATAAGCTTAATATAGCAAATTATAGTATAGCTAGATAATTTTCTTCTGAATATCTAGAGTCTATCTATTAATATTAGTATTTATAATATTACTTAGGTTTTTTAGAAGATATTAATATTCTCTATTATAGAAGTTATAAAGAAATATTTAGAACCTACTATTATATTACTATAGTTACAAGTAGCTATATAAATTTAAGGGAAATTCCAGTTCTATTATTAAAATATTTAGTTACTTTTACTCTGTACCTATAGTGGTATCTAAGCTCTTCACCCTATATATAGTTCTAACTGTAAAATATACTTAGTAATAATATTTATGCTAATACTAACTTATAACTAATTTAAATAGTAATAAAATTACTTATTATTATAGATAATTATACCCCCAGTTGTGATATTTAACCTTATAGCGGAGGAAGACCTTATAGTAATAATCTGTATAGCGAGAGCCTTAGTGAGGCTAGAGCTTAATATATATAGCTGAAAGTAATTACTAAGGTTATAAAGTTAAGAATTTTTATAAACCTCTTGAAGATAGGATAAAATAAAAAGCCTGCGAGAGCTAAGTATTCTATAATCTATCGCTCTTCTATATCTATCTTCAGTATTTTATAATAAAACCAGAATTCCCCTTAAATCTATATAGCTACCCGCAACTAGAGTAATATAATAGCAGATCCTAAATATTCCTTTATAACCCCTATAATAGGGAGTACTAATATCTCCTAAAAAGCCTAAGTAATATTATAAATACTAATATTAACAGATAGACTCTAGATATTCAGAAGAAAATCGTCTAGCTATCTTATAATCTGCTATATTAAGCTAATAATTTCAGAGACTAGTTATCAATCAGAGAGTATCTTAATATTAATATACTATATAAGTCACTAGATATTTTAGAGTATTATAATATTATAATCGCCAGAATTTTAGATACTATATAGTTACACTAAAAGTGTCCGTATTTATACTAATATTATTTATATATTAACTATATTTAATATATTAAGATTATTCACTAATAAGAGCAGACTAAGTCCTGCTATACTTACGTAGAGATTGTAAGTTAGCTTATATTAGTAGCAGAGAACTTTTATATTAATAGCGGAAAACTTTCATATTAGGAGCGTGAAGTTTCGTCTCAGGGGTGAGTAAGATATAGTCTGGAGGATATTAAAGTTGTGAATATAGAGGTTATAATAAGTATTTAAACAGAGTAGCTATAGTTAGCAGTAATTGAATCTCTCAAGATATTTAAATTGTGTGTAGATAGTGTGAGGGTGTGAGGGCGTGAGGGCGTAAGGTTGACGCGGAAGGAGTTATTAGTTGTTTATTATCGAAAAGGTTAACGTAAGGTAGGTATACTAGCTACTGTAACTATAAGGGGTTTAGGCCCAGATTAACTTAGGGCTAGCTACAGCAGTTAGCAGGGGGGTAGGAAGGCTAAAATCATACTTCAGGAGGCAACATATCCACTAATAGTTGCAATAGAAAGTAAACTATTAGCTCCTCCCCTATTATTAAAATATAAATATAGAAAAGTAATAAATTATAGAATACTTAGTCTTTATAAGCTTTTTATTTTATTTTATTTTTAAGAGATTTATAAAGATTCGTAACTTTATAACTTTAGTGGTTACTTTTAGCTATATATATTAAGCTTTAGCCTTACTGAAACCTTTACTATATAGATTATTACTATAAGGTCTTCCTCCACTTTAGGGTAAAATATTATAACTAGAGGTATAATTATCTTTAATAATAGGTAATTATATTACCATTTAAACTAGTTATAAGTTAGTATTAGTATAAATACTATTACTAGGTAAGTTTTACAGTTAAAACTATATATATAGTGAAAAGCTTAGATACTACTATAAGTATAAAGTAAAAGTAACTAAGTATTACTTAATTATCCTTAAAATAGGTAAATATCTTCTAAAAATATTCTTATAGAAGTTAATTAATATTCTAAAAGTAGTTTATAAATAATTTAGTATAATATTAATTAGAGTAAATTATAATTAATAATTTAAATAGAAGGAGCTAATAGCTTACTCTCTATTATAACTATTAGTAGATATATTACTCCATAAAGTATAACTTTAGCCCTTCCACTTCCTGCTAACTGCTGCAGCCAGTCCTAAGTTAATTTAGACCTAAACCTCTTACAGCTATAGTAGCTAGCATACCTACTTTATATTAGCTTTTTCAATAATAAATAACTAATAACTTCTTCTATATTAACCTTATATCCTTATATCCTTATACCCTCACACTATCTATAAATAATTTAAATATCTTAAGAAATTTAATTACTACTAACTATAGGTACTTTATTTAAATACTTATTATAACTCTAATATCTATAATCTTAATGTCCTCTAGACTATATTTTACTTACCCCTTAGATAAAACTTTATACCTCTAATATAAAAGTTTTCCACTACTAAAATAAAGGTTTTCTGCTATTAATATAAGCTAACTTATAATCTCTATATAAGTATAGTGGGATGCAGCCTACTCTTATTAGTAAATAATCTTAATATTTTAATTAAATATAATTAATATATAACTAACAATAGTATAAATATAGATATATTTAATATAGCTATATAGTATCTAAAAGTCTATTAATTATAATACTATAATATTCTAAGGTATCTAGTAACTAATATAGTATATTAATATTAGGATATTATCTAATTAATACTTAGTCTCTAAAATTCTTAGCTTAATATAGTATATTATAGAATAGCTAGATAATTTTATTCTGAATATCTAGAGTCTACTTATTAATAGTAATACTTATAATATTACTTAAGTTTTCAAAAAAAAAGTTAATATCCCCAGTTATAGATATTATAATAGAATATTTAGTTTCCGCTATTATATTCTCCTAATAATAAGTAACCATATAGATTTTAAGGGGGTTTTGATTTTATTATAAAGATACAGAACAGTAATAAATTATAGAATACTTAGCTTTCAGCTTTTTATTCTATTCTATCTTTAAGAGGTTTATAAAGGTTCTTAACCTTATAATCTTAGTAGTTACTTTCAGTTATATATATTAAACTTTAACCTTACTGAGGCTTTCGCTAATTATTACTATACGGTCTTCCTCCACTATAGGGTTAAATATTATAACCGGGGGTATACTTATCTATAATAATAGGTAGTTTTATTACTATTTAAACCAGTTATAAGCTAGTATTAATATAAAAACTATTACTAGGTATATTCTACAGTTAGAACCACATATAGGGTAAAGAGCTTAGATACCACCACCGGTATAAAGTAAAAGTAACTAAATTAATATTTTAAATTACCAATTATATTACAATAATATAGTCAATAAGTAAGTGTGCTAGATAAGTAAGTAAGCCACCTAACTATAAACTTAGTATCTATATTATTACGACGCAGATTTCTCAAAATATAGAAATATGAAAGTAAATTAAAAACATTTAATTACACCTTATTAACTAAATTGTAAAAAAGAACCCAAAGCTAACTATTTAATTTACAGCCAGAAGCTATCTAATTAGTTATATTACTTTATTACACTAATTAAAAGAAATACTATTATTATATAATGAAATATCTAACTCATAAAATAAAGTTTAATAAAACTTAAGAAGAAGAAACTAATTAAGTATATTCTTAATCTCAATCTCTAATTCTTCCCTTCCAATATTAGTAATGTAGAAATTATAGCTAATTAACTACTTATTAAACTATAATATACTTTCTATTAGGAAGTATTAAGTTTTAAACTTTGTTAATGGATAACCTATAGCTTCAGATATACTCTTTTATAAATATAACTATACAAAAACCTAATATAACAACATAAATATAATAAATATACAATTTAAACTTATAGTAAATATAGTTATAAAATATAGTATTATAAACTTAAATATCTACAGTTTTAATAAGACTGAATTTATAATAAGCTAGATTATACTTATAATAATTATAATAAGTACCAAAAGGTATTGAAATATATAAATAATATAGTCTAGTAACTATAAATAGATTATAGTTATTCAGACTATTAGTTTATTAGGCTACAGTATTCTACTGTATATTATTATTACGGGAGGGGCCGATAGCTTACTTTCTATTGTAACTATTAGTGGATACATTGCCCCCTAAAGTATAACTTTAATCCTTCTGCCCTCCCGCTAACTATTATAGCTAGCTTTAAGTTAATTTAGACCTGAATCCCTTATAGCTATAGCAGCTAGTATATCTATCCTATATTAACCTTTTTGATAATAAATAACTAATAACTTCTTCTATATTAACTTTACACCCTTACGTTTTTATATTCTTATACTATCTATATATAATTTAAATATCTTAAGAAATTTAATTACTGCTAACTATAGCTACTTTATTTAAATACTTATTATAATCTTAATATCCGCAACCTTAGTATTCTTACTATATCTTACTTATACCTAAGATGAAACTTTATACCTTTAATATAAAAGTTTTTTGCTACTGAAATGAAAGTTTTCCGCTATTAATATAAGCTAACTTATAATCTTTACGTAAATATAGTAAAACTTAGCCTACTTCTATTAGTAAATAATCTTAATATTTTAAATATATTAAGTGTAGCTAATATATAAATTATAATAGTATAGATATAAATATATCTAGTATAGCTATATAGTATCTAAAACCCTATTAATTATAATATTATAATATTTCAAGGTATTTAGTAACTTATATAGTATATTAATATTAAAATACTATCTAATTAATAAATAGTTTCCGAAAATATTAGCTTAATCTAGTATATTATAGAATAGCTAGATAATTTTCTTCTAAATATCTAGAGTCTATCTATTAATATTAATACTTATAATATTACTTAGATACTCTAGAAAATATTAATATCCCTAGTTATAGAAATTATAATAGAATATTTAGTTTCTATTATTATATTCCTCTGGTTGTAAGTAGCTATATATATTTAAGGTAAGTTCTAGTTTTATTATAAAGAATATAAAAAGGTAATAGATTATAGAATATATAACTTTCGCAGACTTTCTATTTTATTTTATCTTTTAGAGGTTTATAAAGATTATTAACTTTATAATCTTAGTAGTTACTTTTAATTATATATATTAAGCTTTAGCTTTACTGAGGCTTTTACTAATTATTACTATAAGGTCTTCCTCTACTATAAAGTTAAATATTATAACCAGAAGTATAATTCTCTATAATAATAGGTAATTTTATTACTATTTAAATTAGTTGCAAGCTAGTATTAGCATAAATATTATTCCAGAATATACTTTACAGTTAGAACTATATATAGGGTGAAGAGCTTAGATACTACTATAGATATAAAGTAAAAGTAACCAAATATATTATTATTACGTTACAATATAACCTCTCCACCTAATATATAGAAATAGATCTTCTATATTACTAAATTATTACAATATCTAAAAACAAATAAATAGTAAATTTAAAAAACTAAATTACCTTCAGTACTTTAATTAGCATATAAAACTATATATATAAGGTAGTTATTACGTCCATATGATTAATAAGTATGAAGGTTACTACTTTATAAACTTTAAGATATATTATAAGAAAAGTAATATTATCACACTCTATATACTAACTTATTTATCTCATTTACTTCAGCCCTTATATATTAGATATTTTAAATCTCTAGAAGTAGTATATAATTAATAAATTAAGAATAAGATATCTAAAGATAATCTTTATATTATAAAGAAAAACTTCTTTCCTGCATTCTATAAAGTTGTTATATAAACCTTATTAGTTCATAGTATTCAGAAAGATTTTAAAGAGGCTAACCTTATTTCTGTAAATACCAAGAGTATACTCTTAAAACTTAATATTAAGTTATATATTTTAACACTCCCAGAATTTCTCCCAATAATACTACCACCTTAAACCTTCTAAATACTTAATAATCTGATAGAGATATCTTTTTAATTTACTTAAAACTTATTAAAAATCAAATCCTCCAATATTAAAATAACTTACTAACTTTGATTATTAAAGCTATAAAGTATTTATTGAAGAAGGTATATAAATTTATATATTCAATTACGAAGTCTTTAAAAGAAATATTATCTATTCATTTAATATCAGAACGTTAACGAAATACATCTCAAATAAGGAGAAAGTCTTACTGTAGCTAAAGCTGAAAATATTTAATTACAGAAGGAAGCTATGATTTAAATTAAGAAGGAAATATACTAAAGTAGTAATTACTAATAGAGAACTAAGATAAAGTAATAGTAATATAATATCTACAGAACAATTGGTTATAATATATATATATATATACGTAGTAAAGAGAGAAATATCAGAAGAAGAGGATTCTTAGTAGTTTTAATTAGTTTAATAGTTTTAATGCTACTTTTAAGTTCTATTAGTAAAGTAATTATAGTTATCTAGTCTATTTACTTATCTAGCCTACTTACTTATAAACTATATTATAATAAAAACTATAAATAGAAATTAAAAATATAAAGTAGTAAGATATATAATAAATACATCTTATTTAATATCATATTCATAAATAAACTTACTATTTATATATTCATACCATATAATCTAGATAGAAACTTCGATATTCTTAGAACTATTCATCTTATATTTACTACTAGAGTTCAAGCTATTACGCTCATTTTGCTATACTTTTATGGTGATTTCCTGTACCTTTATGGAACCAGATTTCCCCGGGAAATCCCTGGAATTCCTCCATAACACTAGTTACAGTGAGGACCCAAACGTCTGAATCCACCTCACAGTATACTATATTAAATAGCCTAGCTTAAACTAGTATTTTTAGTATAACTATTAATATAAAAATAAAGTATTCTTACTATTAAATATATTAGCCTAAGGATTATTGTTAGTTTAATTTTCAGGGTTATTGTATGCTATATGTAATTTCGTTATATAGATGTAAACTAGTGTTTTGGTTTTCGGTTATTATTATTATATATTATATGGTATATAGCGTTATATAAGACTCTAGATTTATAGTATAGTAATTACTTACTAATTACTATACTATTAGGCTACAGCTAATACTAAATACTGGGTATTTATAGCTAGTAGGCTATAGAGGATATACCACTGTATATATAGCAGTATATATAGTTACTATATCCTCTTTAGTATAATATAACTAGTATTAGTAACTTTTCTTTTTGCTATATATCCTGATATCTATCTATTTATATAAAAAATAGGGTTATCTGTAATCTATATATATTTGCCTAAATAATATCTAATCATCTATTTATTTACTTTACTTAAGTTACCTATTCCTCTATTTAAATAATTATATAATTAAAACTGATAAATCTATTAAGGATATAATTGAAAATATTCCTTATAAAGATATTAGTTATGTTCTGTCTTCCATTAATTTACTTTACCTTATAAAGCTTACAGTATTTATATAACTATATTAATATTATAATATTAATTATTAGATACTTATCTTTAGTAGTATTAAGCTTTATAAGATATTAATAAAATAAGTATAAGTTAGTATATATAATAGTTAGAATTTAAGGAATTTTTAATACTTAAGAATCTTCTTGAGTAAATAAATATAATATAGGTAAAGTTTATACCAGCTACTATAATATAAATTTCTAAAGTAAATATATTCCTAATAATCTTTTCACTTTCAGTAAGTAAGTAGTATATAAGGTTACCATAAAGATTAAATTAGCTATTACTAATTATAGTCTTTTGGCTTAAAGGTTATTGCGAGTTTCAGTTAAGATAAGAGGTTAGTATCATTAGTAAACAAGCTATTAACAAAAATGTAAAGATATACCTTAGAGACGTTAAGTAATATAAAGTTAAAATCTTGGTTAAGATACCTTATTTGCTACTTAAGTTATTTATTAAGTATAATAATATTATTACTTAAGAATTATTTTTCTTACGCTATATATAAGACGTTGAATGGAACTTCCGGCTGGCATATAGACGTAAGATATACTCTATATAGATATTATTTAATATATATCTTCTTAAGTACCTTAGGTATAGTATATATATATTAATAAGAGCTAAGTTTTATCCTTAATATCTTGTAAGGATATGGATTCTATAGTCTGTATGGAAAGCTGGAATAGCTAGAATTACGTAATTAACGGAGGCCTGAGGCTACAAGACCTCTATAGAATAAAACCCTCCTATAGCTACTATTAGCTAGCCTATATAAGTTAAAATCTTACAATCTATAGAAACCTACCTTTTTCTATTTACCTTTTCCTTATTTAGGCTTTTAGCTATATTCTTATAACTTTTCAACTTCTATCTCCATAAGGAGGTAAGACTGGGGTTTCAGTAATAGCTTTACTATAATGAATGCCCGCTAACTACCTGGCAACCATATTAAGAATAATAACGTCCTGAATTACAGCCTCCAAAAATATAGCCTCTGAAAATATATTTTCCAAAAATACAGCCTCTGAAATACCCAGCAAGTATATAGTAACCTCTATACTAGCTTTATTAATACAAACGGCGACATTAATATAAATGGCTGAAATAAGTAACTTAAGTAATATAGCCTCCAGTAATATAGTAACAGTAACTATAATAATACTTATATACCTTCTTGAATAATAGTTATCCTTTACGGAGATTATAGCAGAATACCTCTCCAGTAGTATATATACGGTAAGCTTAATGCTATTATTACTAGCCCTATCCGTAGCTTATAAATATTAAAACTACTTAAGGCCTCCCAGTTACCTATATAGCTTATTTTATAAGAATATTACTTTATATAAAATTGAGAATTAGTTAATAATAATTTCAGATAGCTTTATACTATAGCTATAGGTCTGTAAAACTTAAAACATCTGGTAGATTATAATAAAGTTATTATATATCCTTCAGATATTATAATATAACTATTACTATATACTACTTAATTCTATATAAACTGACTTTATGGTATTTACTTGCTGTTTATTAATTACCTCCACCTCATAAAAGCTATATCTCTATAATATATTCTATATCTTTTAGTATAAAGGCTAGTTTCTACTAAAGGTTTATGCTAAATAGTTAGTTATTTATAGGGCTCTGGATATATTATAATTAGAGACTTTAAGGCTTTATATTTTTACCTTCTTTTATTATTTTAAGGCTAGAATATAGAGTTATTTATAGTATTAGAAGTTTAATAACTGGTAACTTAAGGTAGTAACTTTAGCTGCTAAGTATCTTGGGAAGACTTCATATAACTTCCAAGAGGAAGGCTTTAGTAGTATCAGAAGTATTACTATTAATAATATAGTAAGCTGCGGAATACCTAATATTTTAGAAAGCTTTACAGCTAAAAGACTTTATTTTAGAATACTAGCTAATATATAAAATATATAGTAAGTAAGGTTATATTATAGCTACTTACTACTATAATAAGTTCTGTATATTCTACCAGAAATTTAGTTACCTTATAAGGGTTTACTTCAAGTATCTTACTACTGAGGGCTTACTACCTAAGAGTTCTCAGGGAATATATAGTAGTAGTAGTTTCCTTCCGGAAATAAAATAACCGGCAAATATCTATTTATATTTTGGTAACCTAATTAGTTATAGGAAGCTTTATATATTTAATTAGCTATAGGAAGGGGTTAGATATTCTGGTTTTCACCTAAAGATATTCAGTTGATATACTAAAAAGGTTAGATACTCTAGTAATTATCTTAAGATATTTAGTTAATATATCGAAGCGCTATAGATTAATATACTTACGGGGAAGTTTCACTAAGAGGTTACTGACCTTAAGGATTAATATATGCATGGAAACATTATAGATTAATATACTTAAAGCTTTAAATCTCTCCTCTTAAATATTGAAATCTATTATTCCAACTATTATTTAAACTATTATTTGAACTATTATCTAATTTATTATTTTATCTTATTTAATTCTCAAACCTATTGGCAAATACCTAGTAAAGTTATATAAGTAGCTATATACTATTTATAGGCTTTGGAAGCTAAGGCCTCTGAAGGGGGGAATAATTATAAGGATATGGACCCTATAGCCTATATAGAGAGCTGGAATAGCTAGGATTACGTTATTAACAGAGGCTTGAGGCCACCAGGCCTCTATACGATAAAACCCTCTTATAGCTACCACCAGTTAGTCTATATAAGTTAAAATCTTATAATCTACGGAGACCTACCTTTTACTGTTTGCCTTTCTTTTGTCTAGGCTTTTAGCTACACTGTTATATATCTTTAGTATAGATAGAGGTAATTATATATAGAGAAATAGAATACCTCTATTAAATATAAGGAATTTTCTCTCTAAAAATATAATTTTTAACCTTATCTTAAATAAAACTTCTCTAAGTTTCTTATTCTCTCAGTAGGAAAATAATATATCAGAGAGACTCAGTATATTATCTATTTATATATTAATAAGGCTAAAGATATTATTTGAAGTATGTAAAATAAGAAGGTATAAATTGTATATGAATATCTCTATTTATTACTTCTCCTTATAGTATATAAAGTAGATTATCTATCACTAGGTTCTATTTTCAGTGAAACTATAAAGTAACTTAATAATAATTATTATTAAGTTTGAAGAATATTAACTCTTGAAGTAAAAAGATAGGTTATCTAAAATATACCCTATAAGCTTTATTTTAGCTTAAGTATTAATATAAGTAATGTTATAGAGTTATACTTTTATATTCTTATACTAAAGAAAAGTTAAAGGTATAGCTCAAGTTAACTCTTAGCTACTTTATTAAATTATCAGTAATTATATCAAAATCTTAAACTAACTATAATCTCTGTAATCTTAAATTATTAATCTTAACTTCTTATATATCTTATTAGTATTCTTATTCTTAATCTTATTAATAATATAAAACTTAAAATACTTATAGTTTTTTTTAGAGATTAGGATTATATTAAATAGTCTGTATAATATTATTAATAATACTCTTAATCTTCTTTTTAATTAGCTTTTTAAATAGTAGGTTAGATATGATGATAATATCTTTTATATAAACAACTAGTAAGAATACTAAATTAAACTACTTCTTGGCTATAAAGTATACTATAAAAGAAAACGTTTAGTTAAACTCTTAAGGTAGTAAGCTAACTATATACTGGTAAATTATAAAACTTAAATCTTCCAGCCTATTATAAGGTATTTATAGTTAAGGTAGTAAATTACTAATTACTGAAGGAGGAAGCATATTATTATTTCTTATTATAAATATAATATAGAATATTAGCTATATATTTAAAGATTTGGAAATAGTGGCAGATGAAATTAAAATAGCTATAAAGAATTATAGATTTCTACTTACTATTAAATTACTTAATAATTCTTAATTCGACTAAACGTTAGTATATAAACCTACAAGTAGTAACGCTTATAAAGTTATAGCTACTATAACACTATTGGGAATCTTTTATTTACTACTTTTAAAATACTATTTTATAGGTATTAATTAAAACTCTTAAAAGCCATAAGGTAACTTAAGAATATATATCTTACTATAGGTAGTAATAAGAAAATATAGTTTTTACTAACCTTTTTTCTCTTACTATATATTTAAGAGTTTAAAATGGAGAGGGTATTATATAAAAGATATGAAGGTTATAATATATTAATAAGGTGATATTAATAGTATATTTAGTATACTTATGGTAAACTTCCTTTATAATCTTATATATTACTTAGGTTTAGGTAATACTATCTAGAAAGGAAGTTAAATCTTCTATAAGGTATGAATATACTCCAAAAATAAGCAGCATAAATATAAAATTATTTAGCTTAATAATATTATTAATTACCTTATATAGTACCTAAAGTAATATTTCTTAAGTAGCAGTAGGAAACTTTACATAGTAAATCTTATATATATAGTAGAGAAGTATATAATAATACTTTACTTTACTAATATTATTATATACCTTAAGAAGTATAATATAAATTATTAATTCTATAGTTTTTACCTCTATTTTAAAGTTTTTAAATAAGAAAAGTATATTTATATTAGCAGTAATAAATTTAATAAAGCTTTAGTATATATTAATTTAATATACTTTCAGGATCTTCTATATTATCTTTACTAATATATTAAGTAAAAACTAAGTAGTATTTAATACTATAGTAATATTAATAGTATAAAGTATATTATAGTTACCAATACAGATAATATTAATAATAACTTTAAAGTTCAAGTTAATATTACCTTATATAGTAAATTGAAGGTATAAGGAAGTCGTATTATATATTTAGCAGCAGTAATAGTTTTCCTTTAAAAGCCTTAAGAGTATATTATTTAACTAAATCTTCCATCTTATTAAGGATATTATAAAGATATACTATGGCTAGATATCTAAGATAATAATAAGGTTTTTATATTTCCATCTGTATAAAATATATAGAGGTACTTATTTCCTTCTTAGTAAAAAGTAATTAAAAATACCTCTATTTTCAAATAATAAATATAATCTTTTTACCTTAGTAAAGCTTATTATAAATATTATTAAATACAATAATAAGGTAATTTATATCCGTAAGGTAGAGAAGAAAAAATATATTATAGCAAATTATATAAAATATACTAGTATTAAGTAGTATAGATATCTTACTAATTTTAAATATTATAATAGAGGTAGCTTCTCTAAAATATAGTATAATTAATTTACCTTATAGAGGCATAAGAATAATGAAGGAAATAACTAATATCTTTAATATAGTAAACTAAAAATACCTAGTAGTTAAGAAGCTAGTAGTATTAAAATTAGATGAAATATCTTAAAATACTATATTGAAATAGCAGCCTTTAAGTATAAAGATATATATAGAGATAGTAATATTATATATAAGTTTACTACTAATAATAATATTCTTAGTAAGAATATAAACTATTATCTAATTTTAGAGGATTCTGGTAATTTTACCTCTATTTAAGATGATAATATATTTCTTACTATAAGATAATATGAAAACTAATTGTAATATAACTTCAGTAAAATTATCCTCCTTAAGGTTAGCCTCTATTTAGGATTATATAATAATATTATTATTACTATTAATCCTTAGTTAAATCTTAAGGCTATTATTATTAAGGCTATTAATATCTTTATAGCATATAAGGGATGTTTAATATACTACTATAGAATACACCTTAGAGTTAATAGTTAACTTATATTTATTAGATAAGATATATCTCTTCTTCAAAAAATACCTTATAAATTAATCACCAGATTTACTATATATATATAGTATTTTTAATTCATATAGCTATATATAAATATTAGAGGTAAATAATGGTTATTAAAACTGCAGAATAATATATATATAGAGATATTATTATAACCTTAAGTGTTACTTCAAGGTAAGTTTCATATATAGTTAATTTAAAATTAATTTCCAGCTACTCTCTAATAATTATCTTTATTATCTTATACATATTTTACCTTTTAGAGTAATATAATATTACTTATAGTAAATTGCAACTAATTATAGAATCTCTAAAGAATAACTATAAAACTAAAGAAAGCTAACTAATATTTTAGTATACTATAGTATATACTTATAAGCTGGAAGTAGAGAATATTATCTATTTAAATTTTAGCAGGAAAAGCTCTTTGAAGTTATATAAACTTTAAGATAAAAAGCTTAAACCCCTTCTTTTTACTTTTATTAAGATTTACAGCTATAATACTTTAAAAGACAGTATTTTACCAGTTGGAGAGATAAAGCTATTAATTTATATTATTTTTAAAGTAATTCGTAACTCTTTAAACTATTTAATTAAATATAAAATTAATACTTAAGTTACTTAAATAATTAAAATAAGACTTAAGAATATTATCTCTAAGTATAGTATAAAAAGCTCTATCGCAATATATCATAGAATATCAAACTTAAAGTAGTAATTACAAAATATATAAATATTTAACTTAAGAACATTATAAGAATCTCCACTATTAGTTTCACTAGGGGAAGGTACGTCGTATATATTATTACGTATAGTATACCGATAGGGTTGAAGGTGTTAATAGTTATAGTATATAGCCTATAGGCTACATATAGGCTAAATCTAAGTGCTCTAGGTAATTAGTTACTAATTACCTAGTGGATAGTAATAACTAGTAGCTAGTTATCACTAGTAGCTAGTTTCTACTACTAAATTATACTATATAGTTAGTATACTGTGGGACTCTAATAACCTTATAGTTATTATACTACTAATACTAGCAAACTTCCTTTTTACCTTTTAACTATAGTATACTATATCTCTATATATAAAATAAAATCAATTTAATAACTTATATATTTTAACTAAATAACCTTCTAAATTCCCTCCTTTTATTCTAAATAAGTAACCTATTCCTCTATATAAACTATTATGTTATTTATATTAATAAATCTCTCTAGAGTATAATTTAGGAACCTTTTAGTAAAAATATTAGTAAGATTTTTCTTACTGTTAATCTACTATATTTTATAGAGTTCTTAATATTTATATAATTACCTTAAAGTTATAATATTAATTGTAAGCTTCTTTTCTTTTAGAATATTAAACTTTATAAAATACTTATATAATAAGTATAAGTTAGTATAGATAATTATAAGAATAGAAGGAAGGTTATAATAAGCTATAGTTTTTTGTAACAATATAATAATAATATATATAAAATCTATATTAGTAACTATAATATAAATCTCTAAAATAAGTATACTTCTAGTTACTTTTTTACTTTTAGTTAAAAAGTAATAAACTAGATTACTTTAGATTATAAATTTACTTTCGCTAGTAGTTATCTCTTAGCTTAGGATTATTATAAATTCCAGTTAAGATAATAGGTGAATATTATTAGTAAAAAAGCTATCTATAAAAATATAGAAATATACTTTAGAAAGATTAAGAGGAATAAAAGTTAATTCTTAATCTAAGTATTTTATTTACTATTTAATATACTTATTAAGAGTAATAATATTATTATTAGAAGATTATTATTATTATATTATATATAAGAAGTTAAAAAGTATCTTAAGCTAGTAAATTAAAGTAATATATATTTTATAAATATATTATTGAATCTAGGTTTTTTTAAGTATCTTAGAATTTATAAGAATATTAATAATAGTAAGTTTATAGCTTCAGTTTTTTTATTTAAGAAGGAGGTTTTCACCTTAGAGGGAGAGTATATTACTATTAAATATTAGTAATATTAACTTTATAAGGAAAATCTTAGGTTTTACTATAAGGGAAACTTTTATTAATTCTTTATTCTCTTATTAAGTAAAAATAGTATTAGAAAGACTAAGAATATTATTAGTTTATATACTAATTATATTAAATACCTTATTATTACATTAAGAAATAAGAAAGTAAAGATTATAAATAGATATCTCTATATATAACTATTTTTTATAATATTTTAAATATATTACCTACTAATTAATACTAGCTTCAGCTAAGCTATAAAGTAGTTTAATAATTATTATTATAAATTCTAAAAGATATTAGTTTTTAAGGTAAGTAAATAATTTAGCTATAATATATTTTATAAGTTTAGTTTAAGTCTGAATATAAATCTAAGTAATATCTTTCAGCTAAAAGAGGAAACTTTTAGTTTTTATTAATATAGAAATACTAATTATAATCAATTTTTAGCTATTTCTCTAAATTATAGAAGATTAAATAAGAATTATAAGTTTCCTATTATCTCTAAAACTTTAAATTATAAATTTTAATTTCTTATATACTTAATTACTATTTTTATTCTTAATTTTATTAATAATTTCAAACTTAAAGATAGTATAGTTTTTATAGAGAATAAGATTATACTGAATAATTTTAATTATATTATTATTAATAATACCTTTTACTTCCTTCTTGATTAATGTTTTAAATGAAAAGTTAGAAATAATAATAATTTCTTTTTAGTAGAGGAATTAAGATAAAATTAGATTAGTTTCTTCCTTAGTAATAAGGAAAGTTATAAAATAGTTTTTGTTTAGTTACTTTCTTATTAAGAGAGGTTTTCTTAGTTAAATATAGTTTTTAAAAATTTAAGAAATAGTTTTATAGTTTTCTAATATCTAGTATACTTATTTTTATTAGAGGGTAATAGTATATTATTTTTCATATAAGGAGGGAGAATATTATTATCTTTTAATATCTCTAGGATATTTAGAGGTTTAAGGATAATAAGGGATAAGATTAAGGTAAATAAAGCTTCTTAAGAGGAATTTCTAACTTTATTAATATTACTATTATCATACTTACAGTAGAAATATTTCTATATTTCTACTAGAATATATAGTTAAGGAGAATTATTATTATTTTTATAGTATATTTTTATAGTAGTTAAGTAAAACTCTTAAGAATTATAAAAGAGATTAATAATATATATCTTACTATAAGTAGTAAGTAGGTAGAAGGAGTTTTACTAACTTTTCTTTTCTTACTATATATATATATATATAAAATTATAGTGGGAGGTTTATAACTTAAATATACTAAGGCTATTATAAGTAGCTATAGTAATATTAATAATCTTTTTTATATACTTACAGTAGATAGTTTTAGTTACTTTTTAGATTACTTATATTTGTGAGATTATCTCTGGAGATAGAGTGGAGTCTTTAGTAAGTTGAGGGTAGGCTCTAAAGATAAGGAGTGTAAATATAAGATTATTTAGACTAATAATATTATTTGTTAACTTATAAGTAGCTTAGAGATAATATTCTTATAATAATAATAGGTATTTTTAATAGTGGATTTTATATATATAATAGAGAAGAGTATAGTAATATTCTATCTTACTAATATTATTATAGATTTTAATAAGTATAATCTTAATAGTTAAGTTTATTATTTTAGCTTCTAAGTAGGAGTCTTTAGATTGAAAGTTTATTTTAGTATTAGTAGAAATAAAATTAGGTGAATCTAGGTAAGTATTAATTCAGTATATTTTAAGGATTTTCTATATTAATCTTACTAAAATATTAGGTAGAAATTAAGTAGTATTAAACGTTATAGCTATATTAATAATATAGAGGATAGGGTAGTTATCCTTAAGGTAAAAAAATATTAATAATAACTTTATTTAGTTACTTTTACTTTATATCTATAGTAGTACCTAAGCTCTTCACTCTATATATAGTTCTAACTATAAAATGTACCTAGTAATAGTATTTATACTAATACTAGCTTATAACTAGTTTAAATAGTAATAAAATTACTTATTATTATAGATAATTATATTCTTAGTTATAATATTTAACTTTATAGTAGAGGAAGACTTTATAGTAATAATTAGTAAGAACTTTAGTGAGGCTAGAGCTTAATATATATAACTAAAAGTAACTACTAAGGGTATAAGGTTGAGAATCTTTATAAACCTCTTAAAGATAGAATAAAATAAAAAGTCTGCGAGAGCTAAGTATTTTATAATCTATAGCTCTTCTGTATCTTCACGATAAAATCGAAACTCCCTCGAAATCTATATAGCTACCTATAATAAGTATAAGAGTGTGAGGGTGTGAGGGCGTAAAGGCGTGAGGGTATAAAAGTGTGAGGTTAATACGGAAGGAGTTATTAGTTATTTATTATCGAAAAAGTTAATATAGAGTGGGTATACTAGCTGCTATAGCTGCGAGGGATTTAGGTTTAGATTAACTTAGAGCTAGCTATAGCAGTTAGCAGGGGGATAGGAAAGCTGAAGTTATACTTCAGGGGGTAATATATCTACTAATAGTTATAATAGAGAGTAAGCTATCAGCCCCTCCCTTAGTAATAACTTTAAAGTTAAAGTTAATATTATTATAAAGGATAAATTTAAATTAAGAGGGGGTAATATTATTTATTTAGTATTAATAGTAGTATTTTTTGAAAGTTATAAGAGTTTCTTAATTAACTAGATATTTAGTTTTATAGAGAATTTCTTAACAATATATAATAAATAGATATTTGAAGCGATAATAGAGTCTCTAGATCTTAGTCTCTATTAAGTATAAGGAAGTAAGTATCTTCTTTTTATTTAATAATATTTATAGATATTTCTATTTATATATAACTAGAATAACTTTCTTATTTCAATATAATTAGTTATAGATATTATTAAAAGTAATATTTAGATAATCTATATTAGTAAAATATAATAGAAATATAGTTTTATAAGGAACGAAATAAAATATTATAATACTAAGTAATATAAATATATTAATTATACTTATTATTTTTATAGATTTATTTTCTCTAAAATAAATAGAAATTAATCTTCCTCTGGAAGGTTTTAGGAGAAAAGAGGAAAGGATAGTTTATTTTAGAAAATTAAACTGGAAGTAGCTAACTATAAAGTAGCTAGTAGTATCTAAGTTAGATAAAATCCCTTCGAAAACTATATCTAAATAATATCTTTTAAGGATAAATATAGATATTAGAGTAATAATCTTCTTAGTTATATTATTTTCTTTCGTTAGAATATAGATTACTATTTAGTTCTAGAGGATCTTTATAATTTTTTAACTATCTAGAGGTATAAATTATTCTTTAAAGTAAGAAGTTATAAAATTATTTAAAAAATTCCTTAGAAGATTAGATATATCAGGTTAATTTTAAAGTTAGTAGTCTTAAAGGTAATATACTACTATATTATTTTTAATAGTAATTTTGTAAGTATCTTTAGAGTTATTATTTCAGCTTTCTACTTCCTTATACTAAATAAGAAAGTAATAATAAGTAGATACTAATATATTTACTATATAGAAGTTAGATTTATATTAGTTATAGAAGTTTCTTCTCTCTTTAAGAGAGTATCTTATTAATTAGTAGTTAGGTTTACTATAGATATAAGTATTTTGTATTAAATTAGCTATATAGAGTAGTAGGAATTAAGTAATATCCTCCTCTAAATAGTATTTAGAAATATTCTTAATAGCTTTATTTATATTCTTAGTAAGAGTTTTAAAGTAAGTTATATATTTAGTTAGTTTAGTATTAATCTATATTAATTAATAAAGGTTTCTCAGGATTATTAGTATCTTTAAGTATATATTAAGATATTATAGGAGGGAGACTTATAGTAATACTAACTATAAATTATAATTAGTTATAAACTCTCTAGTATATTACTATAAAGCTAAAGAGAACTAATTAGTATTTTAATATTTCTTAGTATATACTTAAGAGGTAGTTTTAGAAGCTAAACTTAGTATACTATTTAAGAGGAAAGATTCTCTAAATATATATTAACTTAGTGAAAAGGATCTTAAGTATTTCCTTTTTTATCTTATTTTAGTTATTAGTAATAATACTTCTGAATATTATATTACACTAGTTAGTAAAGTAAATTTATTAACTTTTATTACTTTTAAAGTAATTCTTAATATAGTAGGTTATTTTATAGAATATTATAAGATTAAGAATATTACTAAAGTAATTAAAATAGTATTTAAGAGTCTAGTCTTTCAGTATAATTAAAAAAACTTTAGCTTATATACAGTTAGATATATTTAACTTAAGATAATAATATCTAAAAATATAATTTTTCAAGTTAAAGATATTATAGAGAGCTCCTGTATATTTTATTTTTAAGTTATATACTTTTGTTAAATTAGTTATATTCTCAGCTATTAGTATATTAATAGGCAGAGGTCTAGTTTCTTAGTAATTATTTATAAAATTAATATATAGAGAAGATACTATAGGAGGCAGAATAGGGAGTTTATACTATTAGTTTTAGTTATAAGGAGGTTATTATTCTTATTAATCTTAAAAGTCTTATTATTTAAATTATTTTTATTACTGAGAAGTTATATTTATTACTAATAATAGTAGATTAACTATAAATCTCTCTATTTATTAAGATACGTTTTGGAACTAATTCCTTAAAGTAGCTAGATAAATATTAAGTTTTATAAAGTCTTAATAGGTTACTTTTTATTATTACTTCTGGATTATAGAATATATCTATTAGGTAAAAATAATATTATTAAGAAAATCTAGCTAGTTATTAATAAATATTTTAAAGTTTTATAATTTTATAATTATTTCTTAAATTTCTTTTTCAGTTTATAGGATAAATATATCTTACTTTATTAAGTTTATAAAAATTTAGTAGATTTACTTACTTTTTATATTAATCTTAATACTATAGATAAGGAGAATATTTTATAAATATTAAAATACTTATTTATCTATAATAGTCTATATATTCTCCAGCTAATTCTTAAAGTTATTCTTAAAGAAATTTAAGAGGTTTCTAGTAAAAAAATAATTATATATATAATTATTACTATAATCTATATTATTTAGTTATTAATTTAGTTAGAACTATACTTTATAATAGAATTAAAAGTTTTTTATTTACTGAAAATCTTATTACTAAGAAGAAGTTTCAGTTTTATTAGTATTCTTACTTCTAAAGAAGTTATATTATTTATTATACTAAGGTTTTTAAAAGATCTTCTAAGAAATTCTACTAACTTAGATATTTTACTAATTATTTCCTAACTATAGGGGAATTATATAGGAATATAAATTAAAAGAGGAAAGATAGAGAAAGCTAGAAGATTCTATTTTTACTATTTACTAATTCTATTTATTAATATTATATAGATAAAATTAAATTTTAGAGAGGAGAAGTATCTATTAGTTAAGTAAGGAAAGAGAGAGAAGAAAGTAAAAAGATATAGAGAAGAAAAAGAAGAATATAAGGAAATTTAGAGAAACTTAAAATATTATAAATTCTTTTACTATAGAAGTATAGTAAGTTTTATATTAGAGATATTTAATAAATATACTTATATAAGATACTTTTAGTATCTCTACTGTAAGTTAATCTTAAATATTAATAAATATCTAGCTACTAGAATTAAGATATATTAGTATAATTATTAAAGAGATATTACCTTACTTTAAGTTAAGTAAGAGATTTTTATTAAAAATATCTAAATAGATTAAGAGATTAGTAGCTTTACTTTAAGTTAAACTTAATAATTTTCTATTACTATTTCTACCTAAATAAACCTTACTAATTTATAGTAAATAGTAATAGTAAAATTAACTACTAATTAATATTAGTTTTACCAGAGGAAAGTATATTATATATATTATTATATATAGTATACTAATAGGGTAAAAAATATTAATATTTATAGTATATAACCTATAGGCTATATATAGGCTAGATCTAGATACCTTAAGTAATTAGTTACTAATTACCTAGTAGGTAGTGATAACTAGTAGCTAGTTATTACTAGTAGCTAGTTATTACTAGTAGCTAGTTTCCGCCACTAGGTTATACTATATAGTCAGTATACTGTGGGGCCCTAATAGCCTTATAGCTATTACGCTACTAAGATCCACTATATTTTATACTCTTACTATATAACTTTATAAGGTTTATAGTATACTTAGTATATATATTATTAAAAGGAGTAGTGATAGTAATATATAGGAAATAGTTTTAGTATCTTAGTTAATTTTAACTATAATCTAAGTAATTTTCTTATTATTAAAGAGACTTCAGAATAGAAAATTAGAAGACTACTAGAACTAATAATTATAACAGGAATCTCTTATTCTAAATTATAGATATATAGATTAACCAGTTCGATAGTAAATATCTCTTTTTAACTACTTATAGTCAGAGTATTATTAATATAGTATTTTAGATTTTCTATCAGATATTATAGAAAGGTAGTATAAAATCTAACTTTACTATTATAAAATTATTAACCTACTTAAAAATACTTCTTAAGGTTAATTGTAAGAATATTATAGTATTTATTAACCTTATTAATTTCTTTAAGAATTTACAGTATAAACTCTTCTTACTAGATAAGTTAATATAAAACTATATAAATCCAGTTGCTACTTATGTTAACTTTAATATTATAGTCTGTAAAGTAGTCTCTAAAATATGAATTAATATAGAGGTTAGTAAGTTACTGAGTTACTATAAATTACTTCTCAAAATTACTCTTGAATATCTAAAAGAAATTCCAAGCTATAAAGCTCCAAATAATTATAAAACGCTGCTTAGTATATTATATAAATAGAGATTATTATATAATTTTTACTTATAATATATTTATAGTTAATATTATGGATTTGGCCCAATAATACTGAATCTATATATTAGTATGTTCTAATTAATATAGAAATACCTTTAGGTAGAATTATTATAAATAGTAGAATATCTAAGGTAGATATTTACCTATATAATTAATTTAGATATTATCATAAAAGTAAGAAAAGTATAAAGTAAGGGAGGATTATTAATTTTTACTGAATATATATAAAAAGAGGTAGGAAAAGAGTTTTTAAAAGACTATATAAGTTTCTTAAGACCTTAAGGTTAAAGATACTATAAATTTCTAATATTAAAGAAACATCTAGTAAAACTTAAAGAACTTATTATATTTACTGAATATACTCTATTAAGTAATATTAAGAAATATTAATTTCAACTTCTTAGTAAAGCTATAGGAAGTATTTTAATTTAACTAAAGTAAGGAATATTAATTTAAACTTCTTGATAGTAATCTCCTTAAGAAATTAGTATATTGACTTAGAGGCTTCCAGTAAAGTTTAAGGTGTGGAGAATTCAAGGTATCTAAGTAATAAATAAGTGCTATAATTCTTTTACCTTATACAAACCTTAAATATAAGGTTTTATAATTACTTCTTTTAGTATAATAGACTTTACTAATCTATAGTATGATAATATAATAGTTAGATTAACCACTAATTAATATTAGTTTAATTATTAGTGTAATTATATGCTATACATAATCTTATTAAATAAATGCAAATTGGTATTCTGGTTTTTAATTATTGTTATTACTATATTATATAGTATATAATATTATATAAAGCTTTAGATTTATAATATAGTAATTACCTACTAATTACTACACTATTAGGTTACAGCTAGCACTAGATACCAGATATTTATAGCTAGTAGAGTGTGGAGAATATGCTACTATATATATAGCAGTATATATAGTTACTATATACCCTATAGTATAGCGTAACTAATAACTATATTCAGAATATTTTTACAGTTTTTTTTAACTAATAGAATAAGTAGGAAATAAATATTTTATTAATAGAGAATAGCTAAATTAGGTTTTTAGTAAATTACAGAAAATAGAGCAATATTATTTATACTATATTTACCTACTAAATACCACTGTAATATTAATCTACCTAATCTCTGTTAATAAACGATATATTTACCAACTATTCTACTATATTTAAAAATCCAGAGAATTTCTATATATAAATCTTTAGCTAAATAGTACTTTAGTAAAAAAAGAAAGTTTTTTCTCTTATATTTATACTATAAATACTATTCTTATATAGAAGCTTTTGTATGGGTACTGTGTAGGTGGATTCAGACTTTTGGGTCCTTACTGTAGGTGGAGAAATAGCCGAGTACAGGGTATGCTGACTTGTGGAGGGCTAGCCGTTATCCCGTACTCTGACTTAGTACGGGGCAAATTGCCAGTAGGCCTTCATCTGGTACAGCATTATCTCGCGTAGGTAATAACAAATCCTGTGAGAGAGGCCCGTCTTTGCCGCGGACATATCGCAACATCGTTGGAAGCCTTGATGTGTGAAATCGTCGCCATAATATATTGGCGGCCAAATTTGACGAAGAAGTCTCGCATGGCCGTGACCGAACTAGCACCAGCGGCACATTGGGTGGTTGGAAACACATAGGTACCGAGTATTGGACGCAACAGGAGACAAATGATAGTTATTGGCGGTGGAGGCTTTAGACACGCGTCACAAAGCACATTCATTGACCAAGTTTACGAACCCGTGTCAGTGTTCGTGTCGTTTACCTACTTTATGGCAGTTGTCGAGGTTCATGCACAGTATCACAGTGGGCTGCCCCTGAACAATGACGTGGTGGGCCTTCTTGCGGGGGTCCGGGTGCAATTGGTCGTGTCAACATACCGATATATTCTCATCGCCACGCCGGTCAGGAGCGTAGGTGTCATGAATGGAGCGGCCTAGAACAGCACAATTAGCCTATCTTCAATGTACCGCAATGTTTCAGATCAAATGGAGAAACCAGGTTTTCAGAACAGCCAGTATACTCATTCAGCAAGCCGGCCCCGACAGTCAGGAACCTCAGAACGAGGAGCCGGGTGTCGTGGCACTGAAGTCAAATTGCAGCTCTTGGGGAGCAGACTCCACAACACTTCATCACACCTCCGAAGAGGCGCTAGGGTGTGAGAGGATGACTCGGCCAGCTTGAAATAGTTGAATGGATAAGCTATGGTCATCACAAAGAAGAGGCAGGGAGTTATTGTTGGGATGCTGCTCAGTCTTACCTAGTGGTATAATGGGCATCTGATAAGGGTCGCCTTAGCGTTCGGTACTCCCGACATACTGGCGTCTAGGGTGTTCTTCAGACTGAGAGTTAGCCGACAGTAATAATCGGTGACCAGAAAGACAGAGAATAATATGACAGCCATCAGACAATTGACTTGGTATATGGGGTATCATCACAGATCTCAGTAGCAGAACTGAATGAAATGTTTTATCATCAGGGACATGGATAGGGGAATCACGAGGCGCATAATTTGGACTTACCAATGAGCAACGTCTCGATTTGCACGAATGATCATGGGACGGCGGTAAAGCGCTGGCTCCAGTGACTTACACAGCTATCGATTGTTAGCAGTTGATCACCGTGAGTTGCCGTCACCATGTCAAGATCCAACTTCGAGGTGGGTTTGTCAGATGGTAGTGCATGTTGTTCGTACGCTCAGGTAGTCGCGTGAACAAGTGGAAGATGTTGCATCATTCGAGAATAATGTGTGTCTGGGGCGTGGGAGGAGAGCTTACATTTGCCGCAGACATGGCAGCTTTGGGTGATGCAGAGGGGAGAGGGATATTATTGTGAGTAGAATTTTTTTGAGGGCTACAAGTAGTCGGCTACTGACATGGATAACTGCATAGACCCACCCCATATCATAAGGTAGTTAGGGAATTAGGCAGGTGATAGATGCTTGGGTGGGATCCGACTGTGGCTCATTTGAGCAACTGCGGGTCACTTTCGCCATTGCACGGCATACTCTACCCAAACATATTTCCATCTGTTGTCGGCCTTCCTATTTCAACGGCTGGCAGGCTGTCACTGACCTCTTAGGCGTGATTTCTTTTGTGGTCTCCCGTTGTGCGGCACGACTCAACCATACACAGGGGTGGCGCACAATAAATTGTTTCAGCCAGCTTTGCTCTCAAAAAAAACCGAACGCCAAACAAGTTGCTGATTTCGCCGCGTCGTTTTGTCCCACGAAATGGCTGATCGACGAAGGGTCAATGGCCCTGCCGGAGCGACGTTGCCGCCAGTGTATGATACGTCGAACCCTGTTCTGACCTCCCGTGTACGGCCACCAAATGGTATCCGTGGAATGTGTTTGTCCGCCCTATCCCCAGAGCAGCGTCCCATCCCCAACACTGACTTGATGTCAAGTTCTCAAGACCGGCGTGGCCCCGACAGCATCAGGCTCGGCCTACATGGAAATCGAACCACCTCAGAGTCAATCAAGCTCAGGAACGAAGATCAACGGCATGAAGCTGATCTGCACCGTCCATGGACCCCGGTCACTTCCACGGTCAGCCCCGTTTTCGCCCTACCTGGTATTGTCCACCCACGTCAAATACGCTCCGTTCGCAACACGGCAGCGTCGAGGCTACCTTCGGGACTCAAGCGAGCGGGACCTAAGTGTACATTTAGACACAGCCCTGCGAGGGGTTATCATCGCTGATCGGTGGCCCAAAAGCGGCGTCGATGTCGTTGTCACCATCGTCGAGGGTGACCAGGAGCGAGAGACCTCACATGCACAGGGGAACGAGGACTGGGATATGATGAATGTGCTGAGTGGCTGTGTCACTGTTGCTGCTGCTGCTTTAGCAGATGCTGGCATCGATTGCGTTGACATGGTCACAGGTGGTGTCGCAGCGCTGGTCAAGGATGATGGTGATACCACGGCTGCTTCTGTCGTTCTCGACCCCGTGTCCTCGGAGCATCGCCAGGTTATAGCCTCTTGCTGTGTGGCATACTTGCCCGGTCGTGCCGAGGTCACCAACCTCTGGATCAGAGGGATGCTGCCTCCATCAAAGCCATCCCTCCACACGCAGCTGATGGGTCACGCCATTCAGGCGTCTAAGGGTAATTATCGAGCTGTTTTAGAAAAGCTCCAAGAAAACCAGCCCACACAGTAGGTTGTCGGGAAGTTGCCTGATTAGGGAGTCGTAAGCGGCATTGGACGGTCACTTTTACGCTGTATGTACCACTTTCTGAAGGTACTGGGATACAAACGCCAAACGAATTTCTATTACCAGATTTGTAGAAAACAAAGAGAGACGCTGGACTATAGAAAGGCTGAAATGAGAACTTCTTGTACGTTCACGTCCTCATGCACCTACTAGAAGGCGATGTGCTACAGTTAACCTGAGAGTAATGTGGTAGGATGTGTTGTGTGTAATTGGGGTGCAAAATCTGCTGTGTATTATGTGTAATTATATATAGCTACGTATACTGTGTAAGGCGCTATTTCAGGTAGTTTAAGTAGAGTAAGACCTATAGAAATAGTATAAACTATATAATATTTTACTAGTATAAATTTTATCTCTTAACTATATTATTCTTAATATACTTTCTTACTTTTAAGATATATAAGAATAACTATTATTATTAGTTTAACTATTCAGTTTAACTGTTATAAGTAACTGGGTTACCTTATAACCTACCACACTATAGCTATATTAGGTAAATAGTCGGCCTATATAGCTGTATAGGCTATATAACTATATAGCTATAGCCTTATTACTATATATGTAGCCTCCATGCTACGTAATATAACCTAAGAATAATAATAATAATTTACTAAAGAGACCAGTTTGTATCTATACAGTAAATACTATATGCGGCGTGTGATTTATTCCTAATAGGTAAACTAACACTAATTAGTGGTTAACCTAATTATTACTGGTTACTATTATACCGTAAATTAGTAAGATTTATTGTATTGGAAGAAGTAATTATAAAACCCTATACCTAAGATTTATATAAGGTAGAAGGATTATAATAGTTATTTATTACTTAGGTATTTTGGATTCTTCCTACCTTAGAATCTTACGAGAAGCCTCCAAATTATATATTGACCCCCTTGAGGAGATTACTGTAAAGAAGATACTTTTAGGAATATATATAGTTATAAATACCTCAGTAAATTTTCTTATAGAGATGCTTTTGGAATATATATATATTTATATAGTTATAAATACCTTAGTAAGCCTCTTTTTAAAGGTAACTTTAGGAATATATATATTTATCATTACTTTAGTAAGTTTCTTTTTATAGTAGTTAAAATAAAGTACTTCCCGCAGTATTATTAAAACGTTAACTATATACTTAGGATAGTTACTTACTAAAGTATATTCAGTAAATATAATAATAATTCTTTTAAGCTTTATAATCTTTACCCTATAGATACTGGATTTTATAGCTTTAGTATTACTTTCTACTTTTAAGAGGTTTATATAACCTTATAGTTATATATGCAGCTGGTGGCCCTATAATCTTATGGTATTATAGTTTCTGGAAAATATACTAAATGCTATATAGCTATAAAAGTTATATATATAGCTAATAGCCTTATAGTATATAGCATTATAGCCTCTTGAAACCTCTTAATATTCCCTATATATATAACTTATATAATAATAGCGTTTTTCTATAGTTTTTGTAGCTTTAAGAAGGCTATATAATAAAAGCTTTCTTCTATAGTCTCTAAAAGTGTGGAAGGCTAAATCTAAGCTTATTTAACCGGAAGGTGGCGCAAAATACTATTTATTTAGAACTAAGAAGTAAAAGGGAAGCATTTATAAATATATGGAAAAGTCTGTATATATAATATTATATAAAATCTACTAAAACCTTACTGAGGTAAGGAGGTTGGCTTTAGATATCTTAATATAACTTTAGCTGGAAACTTAAATATAACCTATAATATTATCTTTCTTCTTTCTAGCTGCTATTTAGCTAGAGGCTATAGACTAGATTACTATTATTCTCTATAATGAACTTATATTTCTTCGTATATTATTCTAATACTGTTATATTTATTATAATAATAACTAGCTTTTTTATTAAATTTATATATTGTTTCTATTTAATAAGAGCCTCCTATTAGTATTATCTTTCTATTTAGTATATTCTTATAGTAAAAATATATTTAATTAGCTATTTTGCTTTCTTATTATTATTCACTAGTAATAGTAGCTAGCTATTAACTATAATCTGCCTAGGTAGTAAATTACTAGTAGCTTTCTAGAGTAGATTTATATTAAACTATAGGTAAATAAACCCTAAAGTATCCAGCTTTTTAATATATAATAAGAGAGTTTTTACTATTATATACTTATAATATAATTATATCAGCTTTGAGTTTAACTTTAGTAACTTATAGTTAAATATATTTAACTATATTTTATTACTAACTTAATATTGATTTATAAAAGACTGAATTTTATTTACTTTAGCTTCTAAGTTTTACTAAATAGTAATTATCTTTATATAGATATAAATTATTATTAAATATATCTTTTTAATTAGCTGGTAAATAGTAGCCTTACTACTACTAAATATTTTTATATACTTTTAGTAACTAGAATAAAGTTAATATAATATCTATAATTTATAAAGAAAGATATAATTTCTATTATACTATACTACTAATTATAAAAGATTAGCTATATAATAGCTAATAGATAACTTTAGTAATTCTAAAACTAATATATAAATATCCTTAAAACTATTTAGATCTTCTGGTTATATTATTCTATAATTCTATTAATTTATAGATAGTAACTAATACTTAATAAATATATAAGATCTATTAGCTTATAAAGTTCTTTCCAGAAGTAACTTACCTAGTTAGATTCTTGTTTATTTATAATAGAATATAGTATTTTATAAAATCTATAATAGTAACTAAGATACTACTAAATATATATTTCTATCTTTATTATATTTATTTTCCTTAGTATAGAAGTTTTACTTAGTTAATTTATAATAACCTAGAGGTAATAACTACCTTATTGTTTTATGGAAAGTAAGTTAGTAATAAAGTCTATTAATAAATTAAAGTGTTACTAGTTAGATATTAGTAGAAACTTTAGAAATTCCTTCTTAACTTACTTGCAGATATAAATATTTATATATATATATTATAGTTATATATATATATTAGCAGATATCTTATAACTATTTAGACTAAAAGAAGTAATAACTTATAATTTCTAGTTTACTATTATATTCTAGGTAACCTATAGGAAAACAGTTATATAACTTTTATTTGGTTACTTCTGCTTTATACCTGTGGTAGTACCTAAGCTCTTCACCCTATATGTGATTCTAACTGTAGAATTTACCCAGCAACAGCATTTATGCTAATGCTGGCTTACAACTGGTTTAAACGGTAATAGAATTACCTATTGTCATGGACATATAACTTTTATATCAATTTAGTTTTACGTTCATTAAGGAAATTATTACTATCCTTACTATCTAGTATTTAAAGCTTTTCTCTAAAGATAAGTTACCCTAGTATATGAATAATATATTTAGTTATCTGAATCTTAATATAGAAGTTGGGGGGAAAGTAATATTCTCCCTACTAAATTACTATAAAAACTTATTAATATAAGAAATTCCTCTTAGTAATATAATTCTATATACTTATAAATTTAATTTGCCTTTAAAAACCCAGATATTAGTAATATCTATATATTCTATCTAAAATCTTATAGAAATAGCAGTATTTAAAATAATCTATATTATATATTGCTATTACCTCTTACTATTCTATTACTTAGGAATATTCTATTCTCTTCTAAAGAAGATATCAGAAGCTACTATCTAGATATTTAGTTAAGATTTCAAATAAACGTTATATTAAAATAACTTCTCTACCTATTAACCTTACCTCTCTATAAGCTATTATTTCTTTATAAAATACTCGAAATCCTTATAATTAGTAAGAACCTTAAATCTACTAATGTTTTATAGCTTTACTCTTTATATTTATAAATAAGCTAATACTATAAGAAGTTTCTTATTATAAATTAGGTAATTAAACTCTATGGAAATTAGATATTAAAAGTGAAAAGCTACTAAATATCTTACTTTAGTCTTATTATTCTAAATTAATATATCTTTCAAAGTAAATTCAAAATAGTGAATTCTTATTATTATTAGAATATTAGGGTTAAATATCTATAGAATTAATTTTATAGTAAAAAGATGGAGAGGCTGATAGCTTACTCTCTATTATAACTATTAGTGGATATATTACCCTCTGAAGTATAACTTTAGCTTTCTCACCTCTACTAACTACTGCAGCCGGCCCTAAGTTAGTCTGGGGCTAAACGTCTTGTAGCTACAGTAGCTAGTATATCTATTCTATATTAACCTTTTTAATAGTAAATAACTAATAACTTCTTTTATATTAATCTTACGTCCTTATATCCTTATATCCTTATACTATATATAATTTAAATATCTCAAGAGATTTAATAACTGCTAACTATAGCTACTTTATTTAAATACTTATTATAACCTTAATATCTGTAACCTTAATATTCTTACTATATCCTACCTATCCCCAAGATAAAACTCTATATCTCTAATATAAAGGTTCTCTACTGTTAATATAAGCTAACTTATAAACTTTATATAAATATAGTGGAACTAAGCTTACTTTTATTAGTAAATAATCTTAATATATTAATTAAATATAGCTAATATATAATTAATATTTACATAAATATAGATATTTCTAATATAGCTAAATAGCCTTTATAACCTCTATAATTATATTACTATAATACTATAAGATATTAGGTAACTAATATTACTTTAGTATATTAGTATTAGGATATTATCTAATTAATAACTAATTTCCAAAATAGTTAGCTTAATATAGCAAGTTATAGAATAGCTATATAATTTTCTTTTAAATATCTATAGGCTGCTTGTCAATTATAGTATTTAGAATAATTTCAGTGAGATCTAGTTTTATAAACTAATAGCTTTAGTTTTAATAATTATAGCTGAATATCGTTTTACTTATTCTATATTCCTCTGGTTACAGATAGCTATATAGATTTTAAGGAAGTTTTAATTTTATTATAAAAATATAGAAAAGTAATAAATTATAGAATACTTAGTTTCTACAGGCTTTTTATTTTACTTTATTTTTAAGAAGTTTATAAAGATTCTTAATTCTATAATCTAAGTAGTTACTTTTAGCTATATATATTAAGTTCTAACCTTACTAAAGCTTTCGCTATATAGATTATTACTATAAGATCTTTCTTTACTATAAGGTTAAATATTATAACTGGGAGTATAATTATCTATAATAATATGTAATTTTATTACTATTTAAACTAGTTGTAAGTAAGTATTAGTATAAATACTATTGCCGGATATATAATATAGTTAGAATTATATATAGAATTCAGAGCTTAGATACCACTATGGATATAAAGTAAAAGTAACCAAATAGTAAAAAGATATTTTAATATAAGGAAAGTTTCTTACTACTTTAGTTTCCAGTGCAAGAAACTAAACTTCTAAATTAGATAGTTTAGAGGTTTTATAGTAATATTATACTATAATATAAAAACCTTATAGTAGTTTGCAAATATCAGGAAACTATAAATATCGTTCAGTAAGCTGAGGGAAAGCTAATTAGTAATAGCTTCTAACGTCTCTAAATTATAAGAGAAATTCTTTTCAGCTAATATAACAAACTTAATATACTTAACTATAATAACAGAAAGCTTATACTTCTTAGAATCTAAGTTTAGATTTATATTAGTAAAGTGGTAAAGTATTTAGTAAACCTTCTCCTTCTATCTCTTTTATAAGCTATTACTATAAATACGAATATTGTTAATATATTGTGAGAATATAGCGGAGGCCTCTAGTAGGAGCCTTTTTATACTGTATAGAGGGTTTATGAGGAACAGAGCATTACAATAATACAAATACATCTAATACAAATACAAATACATGTATTTGTAATATATTACATATAATAGCTAATACATATATTTGTATTTGTAATATTTCAAAACCTAATATGTTACAAATACATTACACATATTTATATTTATATTATTTGTAATATAATACACTAAATTAAGGTTATAGTAATAAGTGAAGTAAATATTAATATTAATAGAATAAAGTCTAACTAATCTAAAACCGTTATAATTATAGTTATATATTACTTTATAACAGAAAAACTTAATTTCAAAATATTATTAATATTAGGAAAGTAATACTGTAATTCTAATCTAATAAGTAATAACTAATAAGATATTGGTATAAAATAAAATATCAATATCTACTAGTAGTAAGAAAGATATATCTAGCCCTATAATATTAATTACTATTTATATCTATTTCTATATTACTTTCCTCTATATTACTATTACTACTACTAGTTAGAGTATTTAGAAATAATATATAATATATTCCTAATATATAATATATTATATATTATATATTAGAAGTAGAAATATATTATAAATATTCATAATATATTAGGAGTTTTACTCAATATAATTATTTGCATTTATAATATAATATAAATACATATAAGTATATTTATATTATCTATAATATACTCTATTTTAATAGGATTGAAAACGTAGAAATAAAACATTTTGTTTATTTCATTACTCTTTTTAGCATTCAAATACTAACTTTAATATACAGAAACATATTAATTCTTTAATATTTTACTATAATAATCTTATATATATAAATTAAAATATATTAAGTATTATATTACAAATAATATAAATACAAATACATATATTTATATTATATTACAAATACATATATTAGGAAACTAAACCTAATACATTACAAATATATATAATATATTTGTATTTGTAATATGTAATATGTAATGTATTATGTATTTGTAATGTATTATGTATTATTTCTTAATGCTCTGATTATTAGAGATTAATAGAATATAGTAATTTATTTCTAATTAATTAAGAAGTATCTAGTATACTAAATCTAAATAGAAAGAATCTGGGAATTCCTTTAAGATATTTATAAAAATATAATTCCTTAGGTTTACCTCTACCTTTAAGGTTAAAGTTTTCTTAATATCTAGTAGACTAATAAATATAACTTAGTAGGAACTTAGTATCTTACTAATATACTATATAGTATACTAATAGATAAATATAAATGAATTAGTATTAAGTAGGTAGACTAACTAGATCTCCTTAAGCTATACTAATTTATTCTAATACTTTAGATATACTATTATACTACTTTTTCTTTAAATTATCTATTAGACCCTAATATTATAAATAATATAATTATCCTCTATCTATAACTACCTAAAATATAAAAGTAGCTATAAGCTTTCTATAATATAAATATAAATCTTTCTATATATAACTACTAACTTCTGGAGTTAGAATAGCTACTTCCTAAATATTACTAAGTAATAGCCTAGTAGTATATTCTCTTATCTATCTCTTTAACTTATTAACTAGTAGGAGGTAAAATTCCTTTATAAGGAAGATATTAATAAGAATATAGATATTATAATCTATATTAATAAGTATATTAATAAAATAACTTCTATTGAATTTAGTCTTAATAGTAACTAACTACTAGTTACTTACTTATTCCTTTTTCTATTATTTTCTCTATTCTATTACTTCTACGTCTATTAGCTCCAGAATCTAACTTTACTTTAGAGTTATTTTTTTCCTAAGTTCTTACTATTACTAAATAGGAGAATACTATCCCTCTAGTTATTTCTGATATAATCTAAAGTAACTATAACTTTTATAACTTTTATATTAACCTTCTTTTTCTCTTATATTATAAAGTTTCTATATATATAGCCTTTCTTACTATATCTGAAATATTAGTAAATATTCTAGTAGTTTTTAAAATACTTCTTAAAGGTAGAAAGAAAACTACTAAAATTTGAATATTATTATTACTTTTTAATTACTTCTATTATTATAATATTACTTTCTATATTATAAATAGTAGGTTTCCAGTAAGGTAACTAGTAGTAAACTAATATTTCCTTTATATATTTAAGCTTCTAAGTTATATTCTAAACTATAGATAATTAGAGTTTATATTCTATAGGAAAGTTTACTATAATTAATAACTTCTTAAAATAGAAAAGTAAAATAGCCTCCAGTAGAAAAATCTAAATTATATTTAGCTATATATACCCTTTAGTATTAGCTAAAGTCTTTATAAATTAAAGTAGAAAAGTAGTTAGATATTTATTTTCCTTCTATCTAAAACTCTATAGCTAAGTAAGAATATAAATCTAACTATTAGAGTTTAAATAAATTCTATCTAAGTAACTTATAAAATTATTTAAGTTATAGAAGTTTTCTAGTCCTCCTATTATATAGAAAATTTTAACTACCTACTGAAAACTAAAGTTTAGATACAAGTAAATTAAAAATTAATATACCTAATTACTATTGAAGAAATAATAATTAATCTTAAGTTTAGCTTTTATTTATTAAATCTATATTTAATATTCCTTCTACTTATCTAAGAACTTTAGAACTAAGAAAAGAAGTTTCTTTTAGTAATTAGCTACTAATAGAAATATAATAATATTATTAATCCTAAAAGTTATTATTTTAATAGATATTATTCTAGAGGTTACTAAAATATTCTAATATAAACTAAAAGTATCTATTATAGTAACTATCTGGAGGTTACTACTTACTATAGTATCTTATCTTACTAATTTATATAAATATTTATTAATTCTCTAGTAGAGAAAACTTAAAATATACTATAATTACTACTAAAGTAGTTTACTTATAAGATTACTATCTCTAGGAATATTCTAAAAAGCTTTAGTACTCTCTATTATTCTTTATATTAGTTAGTTAGTTACTTATTATATAGTATTATATTCTAGAAGTTATATTTAACTAGATTATATACTTAACTAGTAGGAAGCTGTATTCTACTTAGTATTATCTATATAGTAAATAAAACTAAATTCTAAATATATAAAAGGCTGAACTTAAGTTTATTTAACTGGAAGATAATATAAAATACTATTTATTTAGAACTAAGAAGTAAAAGAGAAGCGTTTATAAGTATATAGAAAAATCTGTATATATAATACTATATAGAACCTACTGAAGCTCCACTCGGCCGAGAGAGTTAGCTTCAGATACCTAGGTATAGCTTTAGCTGAACATCCAGGTATAGCTTGTAATAATAGTATACTAATAGATAAATATAAATAAATTAATATTAAGCAGGTAGGCTAACTAAATCTCCTTAAGTTATACTAACTTATCCTAATACTTTAGATATATTATTATATTATTCTTCCTATAAGCTATTTGTGAGATCCTAATTTTATAAATAATAAAATTATTCTCTATTTATAGTTACTTAAAATATAAAAGTAGCTAGAGGCTTTCTATAATATAAATATAAATCTTTTATATATAGTTACGAACTTCTAAAGTTAGAGTAGCTACTTCCTAAATATTACTAAGTAACAGCCTAGTAATATATTTCTTTATTTATCTCTTTAACTTATTAACTAATAGGAGGTAAAGTTTCTTTATAAGGAAGATATTAATAATACTGTAGATATTATAGCCTATATTAATAAGTATATTAATAAAGTAATCTTTATTAAGTTTAGTCTAAATAATTACTAACTATTACTTACTTACTTATTTGTTTTCCTATTATCTTTTCCATTTTATTACTTCTACCTCTATTAGCTTCAGAATCTAACTTTACTCTAAAGTTACTTTTTTGCTAAGTTCTTACTATTACTAAGTGGGAAAATATTATTCCTCTGGTTATTTATAGTGTAATTTAAAGTAACTATAGCTTTTATAATTTTATATTAGCTTTCTTATTTTCTTATATTATATAGTTTCTATATATATAGCGTTTCTTACTATATCCAAAATATTAATAAGTATTTTAGTAATCTTTAGAGTATTCCTTAGAGGCAGAAAAAAGCTACTAAGGCTGCAGTATTATTATTATTTCTTAACTACTTCTATTATTATAATATTACTTTCTATATTATAAATAGTAGGTTTTTAGTAGAGTAGCTAGTAGTAAACTAATATTTCTTTTATATACTTAAGTTTTCAAGCTATATTCTAAACTTTAGATAATTTAAGTTTATATATAGTAAGAAGATCTATTATAATAAGAAGCTTCTTAAAGTAGGAAAGTAAAGTAATATTTAGTAGGACAATTTAATATATATATAGCTATATATACTTTCCAGTATTAGCTAGAATCATTTTAAATTAAGGTAGAAAGATAATTAGATATTTATTTTCCTTCTATTTAAACTTTTATAGCTAGATAATAGTATAAAGCTAGCTATTTAAATTAAGGTAAGTTTTATTTAGATAACTTATAAAAGTATTTAAATTATAGAAGTTCTCTAGCTTTCCTATTATATAGAAAGTTTTAACTATCTACTGAAAATTAAACTTTAAGTAGAAGTAAATTAGATATTAGTATTTCTAATTATTATTAAAGAAATAGTAGTTAATTCTAAACTTAGCTTTTATTTATCAAGCTTATATATAATATTCTTTCTACTTACCTAAAAACTTTAGAAATAAAGAAAGAGGTTTCCTTTATTAATTAGCTACTAATAGAAATATAATAATATTTTTCACCCTAAAGACTATTATTCTAATAGATATTATTCTAGAGGTTACTAAAGTATCCTAATATAAGCTAGATATATATATTATAGTAGCTATCTGGAGGTTACTACTTACTATAGTACCTTATCTTATTAAGTTATATAATAACTTATTAATCCTTTAGTAGAGAAAGCTTAAGGTATACTATAACTACTACTAAAGTTATTTACTTAAAAAGTTACTACCTATAGGGATATTCTAGAAAGTCTTAATATTCTCTATTATTCTTTATATTAATTAGTTAGTTACCTATTATATAATATTATATTCTAGAAGTTATATTTAACTAGATTATATAGTTAGCTAGTGGGAAGTTACACTCTATCTAACGTTATCTATATAGTAAATAAAACTAAATTCTAAAATATATAAAAGACTGAATCTAAGTTTATTTAATCAGAAGGTAATATAAAATACTATTTATTTTAGAACTAAGAAGTAAAAAAGAAATTTTTGTAAGTATATAGAAAAGTCTATATATATAATATTATATAGGGCCTACTAAAGCCTTACCTGGGCGAGGGGGTTAGCTTCAGATACCTAGATATAGCTCTAGCTAAATATCCAGATATAGCCTATAATAACTAGTAGCTAATTACTGAAGGAAGCCTCTTTCCCTACTCCTAAAGTTTTTAGGTAAATAGAAAAAAGACTAAATATAAACCTAATAGATAAAAACTAAACTTAAAATTAACTATTATTTCTTTAATAATAATTAGAAATACTAATATCTAATTTACTTCTACCTAAACCTTAATCTCTAGTAGATAGTTAAAACTTTCTATATGGTAGAAAAGCTAGATAATTTCTATAATCTAGATAATTTTATAAGTTACCTAAATAAAACTTACCTAAATCTAAATAGTTAGCTTTATATTATTATCTAGCTATAAAATCTGAAATAAAAGGAGAATAAGTAACTAACTATCTTTCTATCCTAATCTAAAAGAATACTAGCTAATACTGAAGAATATATATAGCTAAATATAATCTAGATCTTTCTACTAAAAACTGTCCTTTTTTCCTACTTTAAGAAGTTACTTATTATAATTAATCTTCCTATAAAATATAAATTCTAATAATCTAAAATCTAAAATATAATTTAGAAACTTAAGTATATAAAGGGAATATTAGTATACTATTAGCTATTCTACTGGAAACCTACTATCTATAATATAGAAAGTAATATTATAATAACTAAAGTAATTAAGAAGTAATAATAATATTAAAGCTTTAGTAGCTTCTTCTTTACCTTTAAGGAATACTCTAAGGATTATTAGAATATCTACTAATATTTTAGATATAGTAAGAAAGCTATATATATAGAAACTATATAATATAGAAGTATAAGAATACTAGTATAAAGATTATAAAAACTATAGCTACTCTAAATTATACTAACAATAACCAGAAGAATAATATTTCCCTACTTAATAATAGTAAGAACTTAGGAAAAAAGTAATTTTAAAGTAAAATTAGATTTTAAAGCTAATAGAGGTAGAAGTAATAAAATAGGAAATATAATAGAAAAAGAAATAGGTAAGTAACTAATAGTTAGCTACTATTTAGACTAAAATTAATAGAGATTACTTTATTAATATACTTATTAATATAAACTATAATATCTATATTATTGTTAATATCTTCTTTATAAAGAAACTTTACTTTCTACTAATCAATAAGTTAAAGAAATAGATAAGGAAATATACTACTAGGTTATTACCTAATAATATTTAGAGAGTAGTTATTTTAACTTTAGAAGTTAGTAGCTATATATAGAAAGTCTATATATATATTATAGAGAGCCTCTAGTTACTTCTATATTTTAGGTAGCTATAAAAAGAGAATAATTATATTATCTATAGTATTAAAACCTAATAGATAATTTATAGAAAACGTAATATAATAAGCTACCTAAAGTATCAGGATAAGTTAGTATAACTTAAGGAAATCTAATTAGCCTACCTACTTAATACTAATTTATTTATATTTATTTATTAATATACTATATAGTATATTAATAATATATTAAGCTTCTAGCAGATTATATCTATTAGGTTTGTAAATATTAAGAAAATATTAGCTTTAAAAGTAAAGGTAAACTTAAAAACTATATTTTTATAGATATCTTAAAGAAATTCCTAAATTCTTTCTATTCAGATTTAATATACTAGCTACTTTCTAGCTAACTAAAAATAAATTACTATATTCTACTAATTGCTTATAATAAGAAATAGAAACTTAATCTTCTATGAATATTCCTCTATAATATATTATAAAAGAAGCTTTTAATATTTAAGAAGATTCTAGAGAACTTACTTAATACGAGATTTATTAAAGTAAGTAATTTCTCTACTAATATTTTAGTTCTCTTTATAAAGAAGCTAGATAGAGAAATATCCTTCTATATAAATTATAAAGTTTTAAATATAATTATAAAGAAGAATTATTACCTTCTCCCTCTTATATTAAAAATCCTCTAAAGAATTACTATAACTTACTAGTATATTAAACTTAATATTATTACTATATTCTATACAATTAGAATTAATAATATAAGTTAGAAGAAAATAGCTTTCTAGATATATAATAGTTTTTTTTAAATAAATAGTATACTCCTTTAAACTTACTAATATTTCCACTATATTCTAATAGTATATTAATAGCTACTTATAATCGTTTCTAGATAATTCTATTATAATATATATTAATAATATTCTTATTCATACTAATAGCTTATAAAAGCATCCGTTTGACGTAGTGGTTTAACGTCTGGCTGGTATTTACCATTTTGGTAAGTGTAGTAGGTTCGAATCCTGCGACAGGTAACCGCAACCGGTAGTTAAAGTACCTTCCAGTTATGAAACCAAACGTACTAACTACAACCAGCTAGCAGCACCTACTAATAACTATTAATAGCTAGTAATAAGTATACCTAGCTGGTAGTAGGTATTATATAATAACTAATTATAATTCTTTAAAAAAATAACTATAATAGATATAAGCTTATACTTTCCTTCTCTTTATAATAAATATATTTTCCTTATTTATTAGTTATTATATTAACTAACTATACTTACTATCTAAGGTTTCCTCTATTTAAATAGTTCCTTAGCTTCAGCTTATCTACAGAGTTTATAAGGTAAGAGCTAACTGTCAGATACACTTACCTGAATAGGACCCTAAGAGGTATATAATTTAAATAGTCAGAAACTTTTAATATAACTACTAATAGCTTATAAAAATATATATAAGGAGAAAATTTACTAAGTATTTAGCTACCTTACTAATATATACCTAAAGTTAAATTTAAAGAAATATAAATTTTCTATTACTATAATTAAGTATATTAAGTTTATTATATTAGCTAGAAAGAATCTCTCTTATAATCTAAAGAAATTAGAAGCTATTACTAACTAACTTTCTTCCAGCTTACTAAAAGATATTCATAGTTTCCTTAAGTTTATAAACTATTATAAGGTTTTTATACTAAAGTATAATATTATTATAAGACCTCTAAACTATTTAACCTGAAAGCTTATTTCCTTCTGCTGGAAATTAAAGTAGTAAGAGGCTTTTCTTATGCTAAAATACCTCTTTACTATAGAATTAATACTATAGATATTTAACCTTGATATCCTAATAATAATAGAAACTAACTATTCTAGATTTACCCTAGGAGGTATATTAATATAAAATAATAAAGGTAAAATATAGTATCTAGTAGTTTTTTACTTCTATTATCTAACCTCTATAGAATTTAACTACCTTATCTATAATAAAAAACTTCTTATAATATTAGCTTATTTATAAATATATAGAATAAAACTGCAGAGTATCAGAAAGTTTAAGATTCTTACTAATTATAAGAACCTTAAATACTTCATAAAGAAGTAATAATTTATAAAGAGATAAAGTTAATAGATAGAGAAACTATCCTAATATACTTTTTACCTTAATTATTAACTAAATATCTAAATAATAACCTCTAATATTCTCTCTAGAAGAAAATAGAATACCTCCAGAGGATAAAATAATAAAAGATAGTAGAAATAAATAATATAGATTATTCTAGATATTATTATTCCTATGGAGCTTTAGATAAAATATATAAATATTACTAATATCTAAATCTTTAAGGGGAAACTAAATCTATAGAAAATATAGAATTATATTACTAAAAGAAACTTCTTATATTAATAAGGTTTTATAGTAATTAAGTAGGGAAAGTATAGTTTTTCTCCTAACCTCTATATTAAGATCCAGATTACTAAATATACTATTAATATGTTAAGGTAGTTTATCTTTAGAGAGAGAATTTAGATATTAAATAGTAAGAATAATAATAATTACCTTAATAAACTTAAAATTAGATTAGTATAGAAGTTATATAACTTCTTTCCTGCAGGCTATTTAAAGCGAAATAATATACTGGAAATTATAAGTTATTAGTTTTTCTAGCCTAGATAGACATAAAATATCCACTAATTTATATATAACTATAATATATATAGAGATATTTATATCTAGAAGTAAGTTAAGAAGAAGTTTCTAAAGTTTCTACTAATATCTAACTAGTTATATTCTAATCTATTAATAAACTTTATTACTAACTTACCTCCTATAAAAGAATAAAGTAGCTATTACCTCTAGATTACTATAAATTAACTAGGTAAAATCTGTATATTAGAGAAAATAAATATAATAGAGGCGGAGGTATATATCTAGCAGTTTCTTAGTTACTACTATAGATTTTATAGAATATTATACTTTATTATAAATAATAGAGAATCTAACTAGGTAAGTTACTTCTAAAAGAAGTTCTATAGGCTAATAGATAATATATACTTATTAAATATTAGTTACTATCTGCAAACTAACAGAATTACAAAATAATATAACCAGAAGATCTAAGTAGTTTTAAGGGTATTTATATAATAATTCTAGAATAACTAAAATAACCTACTATTTATTATATAGTTAACTCTCTATAACTAGTAGTATAGGTTAATAAAGACTATATTCTGTTTTATAAACTATAAATATTATATTAACTTTATTCCAGTTACTAAAACGTATATAAAGCTACCTAATAATAGTAAAGTTACTATCTACCAGCTAATTTAGAGAATATATTTAGTAATAATATATATTTATATAGAGATAGCTATTATTTAGTAGAAGTTAGAAGCTTGAGTAAATAAAACCTAATTATCTGTAAATTAATATTAAATTAGTAATAAGATATAGTTAAATATTTCTAACTATAAGTTACTAAAGTTAAGCTAGAAGTTAGCCTAATTATATTATAAGTATATAATAATAGAGATTCGCTTACTATATATTATAAAGCTGAATATACTAAAGTCTATTTACCTATAATTCTATATAAACCTACTTTAGAAGGCTGCTATTAATCTGCTACCTAGGTAGATTATAGTTAATAGCTAGCTGCTACTACTAATAGATAATAATAAGAAGGCTAAATAGCTAATTAAGAGTATTCTTACTATAAGAATATATTAAGTAGAAAGAGGATACTAATAGAAGATTCTTATTGAATAGGAAGAATATATAAACTAAATATAGAAGCTAGTTAATATTATTATAAATATAGTAGTATTAGAAAAATATAAATAATAGTATAGATTTATTATAGAGAGTAATAATAACCTAATATATAACCTCCAGCTAGCTGGCAGCTGGAAAGAAGGAAGGTAATATTATAGACTATATCTAAATATCCAGTTAAAACTATATCTAGATATTTAAAGTTAACTTCCTCGCCTAAGTGGAGCTACAGTAGGCTCTATATAGTATTATATATATAGACTTTTCTATATATTTATAAAGGCTTCTCTTTTACTTCTTAGTTCTAAATAAATAGTATCTTACGCCACCTTCCAGTTAAACAAGCTTAGGTTCAGTTCTTTATATTAATTAATAGCTATAAAATAATATTTTAAAAGTAATAAATAAGAGATGAATAATAATATAGTAGCAGCTATAACTTTATAAAAGTTAGTATTTATAGCTTTATATACTAACCTTCAGCTAAACTAAAAAGTAATAGGTAACCTAATTGTAAATAAAAACCTATAATTCTATAAAGCCACTCTAATTCTATTTATACCTATTCCCAAGACTCCAAATATATAGTTAATACCTAATACTATCTCTATCTAAGGAAATAATAATATCCTTTCTTCTAAAATAATTAGCAATTTACTATTTTAACCTTAAATATCTTAAAATAAACTGAAAACCTTAAGTTTTATAATTTACCAGTATATAGCTAGCTTACCACCTCTAAATTCTAGCTAAACACCTTATCCTACAGTATATCTTATAGCTTAAAAGTAGTTAAATATAATATTCTTACTTACTTTCCCTGCAAGAAGTATAATTATAATATGTAACTTACTATTTAAGAAGTTCATTAAAAAGGAGGTAAAAAGCATTATTAATAATTAAATCACAAACATTATTTAATATAACCCTATCTTCCATAAAACCTATAAGTATTTTAAGTCTTATATTATTAATAAGGTTAAAAAAAGAATACTAATAAGGTATATAATAAATTTAATCTTATAATCCAAAACTTCAGAAACTATAGTAAGTTTAAGATTTTAATATAATTACAAATAATCTAATACAGTAGCTAATAATTTATTTTAACTATAATTTCAACTCATCTTTACTATAAAAATATAATAATATAGCTATATCATGTTACTTAAGCTTACACCTAAGCTAAAATAAAGCTTTTAAAATATATTATAGCTAACCTATCCTTACATCTTAAAAGGTAATACCCTCTAAACTCCATAATAATTATTATTAAGTTACTTTATAGCCTTACTAAAACTAAGATCCACAAGTAAGTAACTTACTTTATATAATATAAAAAGAAGTTCTAAATAGAAACTTTAATATATAGCTTATACCTCCTTATCTTACATACTTATAATAACACCTTTAGCCTTTTTAATAAATTAATTAATAATATCCTCAGTCTCTCTAATATAATATTCTCTAACTAAGAAAATAAGAAGCTTCAAAAATCTTATTTAAGGTAAAGCCAAAAACTATATTTTAAGAGACTATACTCCTTATATTTAATAGAGATATTCTATTTCTTTATAGTAATTATATCTATCTATACTAAAAGTATTAAGAATAAAAGCTAGCCTTTATTTAAATATATACTATATCGAAAGGACTCAAGAAAGTATATATTAAATAATATATATATAAAGTATATTTTACTTCTATATACTAGCTGGAAATTCTATTTAACCTCTTGTATTTAGGATATGTGATAAACAAATAGTATAGTATACAGTCTGAATATAGGTTGGTGAAAGGTATAATCTATTTAACCTAGAATAGAACGCTCGAATATATATAAATAAGCTAGTTAGGCCTTATATAAGCTAGAACAGCCACACAGCAGAATAGATACTATAGCTATTCTCACACACCCCCCCAGTGGAATAACTACTAGACGAAATCTTATACTTTAAGCTCTAAATAGTATGTTTTTGATAAATAAAATACTGTAAATAGATATTGAAAGTTATTTTTTGAATATTAAAATAAAAGAAATAATATTCTTCAACTAACTTATTTTAATATTTATTTTTAATATAGTTATTATTAATATTCAGTAGGAGTAACCTGTTAGTTCCTTCCGAGATTGTATAATCTTAGCCCTATAAGTGTTGCGAATTTTAGCTTTATTTATATTTACTAAATCTTCTTATCTTCTTAACTAATAACTTTAACTATTATTATATTTATTAGCTGTGAATATTACTACTATAGATCTTATATATTATTTTATATAAATTATTTTAACTGTTACTAATACTTAATTTAGGCTGAAGTAATTTATAATATTATTACTAAGGTTAATAATGTAATTCTATTATATCTTATTCTAAATACTGTAGTTTTTAATTAGCCTATTTCTATTCTCACCTAGTAAATTCCTTTATTAAAGGAGATACTCTCTAATACTAACTTTATATCTCTTTAATAAATAGAACTTAACCTTATAATAGGTATTTTTTGTTATTTTTATTATTCCCTCGCTCCTAATAATATATCTGGAACTTAAGAACTAATTCTTTATTCTCTTAAGGAAGTATATTATATCTAGTAACTATTTAGTTTATATATTTATTTTACTAATACTAACTCTTTATTTCTTATAGATATAATAATAAATTCTATTATTAAATTTATAAATTTTGTTAGGATTTAGTTTATTTATATAATTTGAAAGTAGATTAGTAATATAGAGTATTTATATCTTTTTAAAGTATATTTTACTATTAAGTAGCAGTTTGAGATTAAGGCTTTCCAACTAAAAGCTTTTATTAAAGTATATTTTACTAAGTTTCCCAATTTCTGAGAATTTTTACCTAGTCTCTCTATATTTAAGTTACCTAATATACTTAAGTTTAGTAATATTAAGGATATTATTATTTAGAAGTTAGCTACTTCTATTAAGAAGTTAGCTACTCCTACTGTTATTAAGCATTACTATAGTTATCCTAAGAAAATATAGATTATTATCCCTCCTGTTAATAATAAGGAAGATAACCTTACGGGTGATCTATCAGTTAAGGATAAGAATAAGGAGTCTGAACTTATTAAAGAGGATAATAATAAAATTAAATAACCTAAAAAAGAAGAAGAAGATAAAGTTAAAAAAATTATTAAATACCTAAAGAAATATTATAAAAATATATTAGTATCTATAAGAAAGTCTATTTAGATTAAGGATTAAGAAGTATCTTCTGAGATTAAGAATCTGAAGTACTAGCTTAAGAGTATATAATATTAATTAGCTAACCTCCAAAAGTCTGCTAATTCTAAGAAGTCTACACCTATTAAGAAAAGTAAGTTAAAAGTTAAGATTTTAGAGGAATATAAAAGTTATTTAGTTGAAAATAAGACAATTAGAGGAGCTTAGCCTCTCTGAATTATTCTCTATATTATTTATATTTTAAGTTTTATTTTTAATTATAGTCTCTATCTCTATTTAATTAAAGTTAGAAGTAGTAATATACTTACTGAATATTATTTCTAGTGTGTAAATAGGTTCTTAAAAACCTGCATCTTTATATCCTAAAAGATTTATAATATATTTAAATATTATATTAAAGCTGTTAAGATATCTAGTAATAATTCTGTAAGTAACTTATTATGAATTACTAACCTAAAGCTAATTCTTACAGATAAAAGGTGAGTAAGTTAGTAATATAAAAATTACAGTCTAATTTAAACTATATTTAAACTAATAGAAAGAATTCGAATTAGCTTTTATTAAGAATAGAAGTATTTCTAATTTTATTATTCAGATATTAGTTACTCTGAAGAATATTATTACTGAAGTATTATTATTCTTACTGCCCATTTAACTATTTATAGTTAACTAGATCTCTAGTCTAACTGTAAGTATAACTAGGTTATCTTTTAGCTGGAACTCTATCTCTAAGCTAGTTACTAGTAGTTTTGGAGGTTATTTTAGTAGTTTAACTTTTAGCTTTATTAGATATCCTCTTACTTTAGATTCAAGCTATTAGGTGTTAATTTTAGTTTTAGTAGGGTTTAATATATTTTTAATATCTTTTTAGTCTGATTTCTATATATTAGTGGCTGCAGCTTAGGTTTTATTTTAGGGTAATAAGTTTAAATAGTCTCTCTTGAGTTAGATATAAGCTTAACTAGAGATTTTTATTTCTTATGAGAGAGTGGATAAATTTTACTGTTTATTTATACTCTATATTAATACTGTTAAGACCTTCCTCTGAGAATTAGAGTTTTATTTATTATTATTTAAATTCTAGCTTTTAGGGGACTGGGTAGTTTAGCTTAAGTGGTTCTGATAGTATTAATTAAAGAACTATTAGATTAAGAAGTATTCTGAATTGTTTAAATTTCGTTTAAGTTAAGTTTTTTGTGAGTCTGTCTATTAGTATTATATCTGTAAGTATATAGATAATCTTGAAACTTTCTTTTAAGTATTTTTAGTGTAATTATATTTATTAAATATCTTTATATTAAAGTTTGGTAGATAGGTGCTTACTATTTGAGATTATTAGTTTAATAGTTTAGTAGTTATTATAATAAACTCTCTAAATATCTCTAAAGTTTAAGTTTATATCTTAAAATAGTCTTTTTAGAGTTATAATCTTTTTTGAAGTATATTTAAAATTAAGAAGTTCTATTTTAGTAGTTAATATTATAATAGTATTTTATTAAATAGTTTTCTATTAGATTAGTTCTCTAAATAGAGTAATAAGATGGTTGTAACTTAATTTTTGAGTGTTTTTATTATTTATAAAAGAAGTGTCTCTAGCGATCAAGAGTGTCTGAAGTATCTTATTTATATCTTCTAAACTTCTAAATTAAAGTGTTAGGAATCTTATTCTATCGAGGTACTAAATTATATAGTCTATAATATCTTAGTATATTTAAGAAGAGTTTATAAGGTATCTTAATAGGAGAGAATAAATATATAAGATATCTAGTTATATTTTAATTAATATGTAGAGAATTAAACTAACTTTAGTTTAATATATATAAATTTCTTTTAGTGTTATTTAATCTGGATTTATAATAAAAAATACTGTTAGAAGTGGTGTTATTAGTGTTAGTTATATTTAAGATTGAAATATTTAGCAATTTTAGTAATATATATATTATAAACTAAGTAAATTTTCTGATACTTATAATCTCTAATTATTTAAACTTCCAGAAAGTATTTTACTAGATTCTGTTCTTTGAGCTTATATACTTACTTTATACTGATAATAATATTAAATATTTCTTTTTTAACTACTTTATGGTATAAGAGAAGAATATTATCTATATAGAAGAGGATATAAATAGTTAAACTCTAGTTTTTGAATAGATAAGGCTTCTTTAGGTAAGGGATAAGATTTAGAGACTTTAATATAATATAGAAAGTTTTATACTACAGGAGGGGTGTATCTTAAAGTCTGTAAAAAGTTTATTTAAGCTTTATGTATTTCTCTGTAATTTTAAATCTATTAGGTAGTTTAACTATTATTAGAAGGTTATTTAGATCCCTTATAGTATTAAGAAATATATTAATAACGTTAAACTGAAGGATTTTAAAGTTAACTTATACTGTAATTATTATAGTTACTTAAAAGGTTTAAGCAGCTAGTATTACTATATATATAGTTTATAGTAGATCGACTAGTTATATATCTTTATATATATAAATCCTTACCTTATATTGTTTCAGGAAACTGTTAGTATCTGTTTTGTAGGTAAAAACTTACTTTAAAGATAGGGGTTTTAATTTTGTATTCTGGTAATTTATTTCTCGCTAGGTGTTTTTTTCTTTTAACTTTATAATTTTAGTTTTTACTATTTTAATAAAGGATATTTAGAGGGATTCTGCTAGGTTAGTAATATCCTTCTAGGTTTTGGGAGGTATTACTAGTTAGTTGAGATATATTTGAATCTGTGTAGCTAGATTCTTCTTTTTCAGGGTTATATTTTAAATAATAATGAAAATTATTAAAAGATTGAGACTGTTATTATTAAGTTTCTGTTACTAATTAGGTAGATAGATACTAATGAAACTATCTTATTTACATTCTGTGAGGTATAAGATACTACTATTATATTTTTTTAAGAGTGTTATATAGTTATTAATATTTATTTTAAGCTTAAGTTACTATTAATATCTATTTTTATATTATTAGCCTAACTTCTAAGCTATTGAAGTTTTAGGGTTCTGATGTTAAGAGTTATATTTTAGTCTACTTTAAGTTAGCTAAACTGGGATTCTAATATAATTATCTCTAGCCTCCTAGTTTGAAGCGGATTTACTTTCTTAACTAGCTAGATTCTATATTTTAAGTATATTATCTAGTTTTCTAGCTATTAATATACTTTCTAAATTCTAATTTTTAAGTATCTATACTAATCCTATTAGTTTAAAGGTTAGTTAAGATATTATTAAACTTGTCTTATTAGTTTTTAAGATTAAGTTAGAGTTTAACTTAATATCTTAAATTACCTCTAATATTATAGAAACTACTAGTGAAAGAGAGGATTCTTTAGTAAGTATTCTCTTTAGTTTAAATTTTCTGAATATTTTAAGAATAAGATCTTTTTTCTCTTTAGTAATTAGCTTAACTAGGAGTTTTATAATTTCTTTAGTAAGTATTTTATATAAGTTATATTTTAAGTAGAATTTGTTCTTATTAAATTTAATATTCTGAATAATAATAATTTTATAAAGGTAGGGAATCTAGATTCTATAGAGATTATAGGTATTTAGAATATATTCTACTAAGTATTTAATATATCCTCTTAGTTTAATTTTAAATAATTTTTTTAAAATACTTTATTTATAGTGTTTCTTAAGTAAGTATATTTAATATCTATAGATATAAATTTATTCCTAATAGGAATATAAGTTTCAATATAAATTTAGAGTATATTCTGAAACTTACTAATGAAAATACTATCTAAACTAAGCTTCTTTAACCTTATATAGTAATTTCTAGTTATTTTAAACGTTTAGAGATATATTATATAATACTAGTACTACTTAAATTACTTTTACTTATAGTTTAAATAGTAGTTTTATAGTTTTTTATATTTTAATTTCTTAGGTTATTAGTTTTCTTTCTGTATACTTACTTATTCTAACTAGTTCTTTTATATATAAGGAAGATAGTTTGAGATTAATATTTTACTTTTTTGCTTAGATTTAATAATCTATTTTACTATTAATTACTACTATAGTTTACTTAATATTCTAGTGAATCTTATAAATTAAGAGACCTCTCTAGCGTTTAATTAATTTTTTAAATATTATAATTACTTAATAAACTAAGTTATAGGTTTTATCTATAAAAGTAAATATAAAGAGTAGGTCTGAGAATTTATCCTTAATAATAAATGCCTATAAATTACTTATATATATTTTAGGAAAGTTAAATAAGTTCTAAGAGATTCTATAAAATAGGCAAACTGAATATAATCTAGATAGTTATCTAGAAATAATTTATTAAGAATAAGTTTCTGTATAGTGTGAATAGTCTAATTATTTTAGGTTTATAATTTTTACTTCCTGAGTGTTAAATATTAGATACTTAAGAATATTAAGGTTAAGGTAGCCTGCGTGAAGATATTAAGTTAGGATATTATTAGATTTATTATCTAATAGAGATACTGAGGGTTAAAGTTATAATAATAGAATATAAAGTAATTTTGAGATTATACTAGAAATATTTAAATAGACTGTTAAGTAGTTAGAAAGTAGTTTATATTTAAGAAAGATAAAATTATATTTTTTTAAGTAGCTATTTTATTATAACAAAGTAGTTAAGTAGTTTATATCTGAATATATAGTTAAGTTTTATATATTAGATTTTAGTTTTTTTAAGGAGTAGAGTTTCTAAAATAATATTAGTATAAAAATCTTTGATATAAATAATATTATTGAACGTTAAATTAAATATATTCTTCCTTTTTAGATTATTAAGAATATTCTAAATTATATATTTACTTTATCTGATAATTAGAAGGTTAGCTAAATTATATTAAACTGTATTTATCTTCTAACTTAACTTGAAAGATTCCTTTTTAAATAGTATTATAGAATTAGTAATATAAACTACTTTATAATTATTAAAGATTATATTTACTAAAAGTAAGTAAGATTCTTAAATAGTGGAAAAAATACCTAGAGGTATATTAGTATTTAACTATTTAAGAAGAGAGGGATTAATATTAATATATATTAAGTTTAAAGGATACTAACTACTTCTACTGGATTTACTGCCTGAGGGAGTTATTTTAGCCTTAGAATCGTCTGAGGATAGCTTTTTAGCTTTAGCTATATAACTTTTATTATTAAGTTATCTTTTTTTAACTAACTTCTAGTGGAGTCTATATAGTTTAGAGTTATTAATTTTATTAATTACTATATTTTAAGTAGTAAGTAATATATAAATATTAGGAAATTAACTATAAATATTAGTAATAGTATATTTAATATATTTATAATCCTTAGGTAGGTATAGATACTATCTCTAGTTATATAGATATTTTGGTTTTAATTAACTTATATTATCTAATCTTCCTGTGAGAGTAGCTAATATAAGTAGTATTTTAGTTTAGCTTTTAGCTAAATTTTTATTAATATATATCAAGAAGGTGAAAATCTCTCTATATTAAGCTAGACTGATAATTAGTAGGTTAAGAATCTTATTCTTAATTACCTTCTAGTAATATTTAGAAACCTAACTGGATATAATATAATAGCTAAATACTTAAAGCTATTTTTTAACTGTAAGTATACTTTTAATCTTAAGGATATTAAATATAACTACTTAAAGGTAAATTATATATTACTTATTATATTAAACTGAAGTGGAGATATTTAAATTAGTTTTTTCTAGGATTCTTTTATATTCTACTTAGACTTTCTATTATATAACTAACTTATTCTGGGTATATTAATATTTGAAAATTTTAAGGAATACTTAAAGAAATATATTATTATTATTAAGAAATTTTATTTAAGCTAGTGTGAGAAGATTATTATTAATAGTTATATTTATCTATATCTAAATTATATTATAGTATTTCTTGATATTCTTACGGTTAGATTTATAAACTGCTTAAAGTTTAAGATCTATAGAATAGTAGTTAAAAATACTTATAGTCTTAATTATATATAAGTTTAAATTTTTAGTTTCTTAAGTAGTATTTTCTGTAGATAGCTAAATATTAAAATTCAGTAGATTAAGTAGTTTTATAATCTTAATAGTTAGTATAATATTTAGATTAAAATACTTCTAAATATTTTAGCTGGTTATATAAAATTAAAGAGTAATATACTACTAGTTGAAATTAGTATTATTAGATAGTTTAATTTTAGTGTTGAGGTTACTAGTAGTTGAAAATGCTATATTAGAATAGTTATGATAGATCTGAAAAAAGTATTTATTTCTTTATACTAAAATGATTAATAGGAGTTTAGGGAATAATTAAATAAATCTGGACTTATAATTGTGATAAATAAATAGTATAGTATATAGTCTGAATGTAGGTTGTTGAAAGGTATAATCTATTTAACCTAGAATAGAACGCTTGAATATATATAAATAGGCTAGTTAGACCTTATATAAGCTAGAACGGCTATATAGCAGAATAGATACTATAGCTATTCTCACAGGATAAAAGTAATAACCTTTAAGTTATAATATTACTATACTTAATAAATAACTTAAGTAGTAAATAAAGTATCTTAACTAAAACCTTAACTTTATACTACTTAACCTCTCTAAAATATATCTTTATATTTTTATTAATAACTTTCTAGCTAATAATATATAAGAATAGTTATAGTATCTATTCTGTCGTTTAGTTATTCCAGCTTATATAAAGCCTAACCGGCCTATTTTTACACTTTTAAATAGTCTATTCTAGTTTAAATAGATTATATCTTTCAATAACCTCTATTTAGACTATATATTATACTATTTATTTATTATAGTTATAAGTCTAGATTTATTTAATTATCCTCTAAACGTCTATTAATTATTTTAGTATAAAGAAATAAATACCTTTTAGATCTATTATAATTATTCTAATATAGCATCTTTAATCACTAGCAGCCTTAATATGAAGATTAAGCTATCTAATAGTATTAATTTCAACCGGTGGTATATTACTTTTTAATTTTATGTAATTAGCTGAGATATTTGGAAGTATCTTAATCTATATATTAAACAAACTTTCGATGTTATGAAACTACTTTATCTACTAAGTTTCAACACTTGGTTATCTATAGAAAATATTACTTAATAAAGCAAAAACTTAGACCTATATACAGTCGAGACTATAGGTATTTTCGAATACTACTCCGTCCGGATTAAAGAGCAACAAAATTCCACTATTAACCTCGAAAACAGTATCATAAGAAGCTTCAGCCTAAACGATTAAACATTAGCAACGGCTGAAATAAATTATATCGTTTAATATACAAAATCCATAATAGCGATACTTACAACCAATAAATACAATAACGGTCGAAGTTAGAGAATATAAAAAAGGATAAATAAATGCAAAAGAAGCTAAGGTTAGCAACACTTATAAGGCTAAGAATATATAAATTCGGAGAAAACCAACAGATTGCTTCTACTAAACGTTAAAAACAACTATTTCAAAAACAAGAAAACCATAATAGGTTAGTTAAGAAATATTATTTCTTTTTATTTCCATATTTAAAGAATAACTTTTAATATATATTTACAGTATTTTGTTTATTACATATACTATTTAAAGCTTAAAGTATAAGATTTCGTCTAGCGGATATTTTCACTGTAGGAGTTTATAAGAATAGATACAGTATTTATTCTACCGTTTGATTATTCTAACTTATATAAAATTTAACCAGCCTATTTATATACTTTCAAGCGTTCTATTCTAGTTTAAATAGATAATACCTTTCAACAAGCTATATTTAGACTATATACTATACTATTTATTTATTATATAATATAAATCTCTTATTTTAGCAGAAATTTATAATAATTCTAAGCTAAAGAACTATATGTAGTAATAGCTAATTTAACTTCTATAGTAACTTTATTTACTACTTATTGACCCAAAATAAGAAAGTTTCCAAAAGTATACTTACTTTAGAAATCTATATTATAGTACCTAGCATAAACCTTACCTACACTATAGCTATATTACTTAAGAAAATCCTTAAGTATTTAAAACTTCCTTAAATTCTAACTATTATATATACTAACTTATACTTACTTTATAGATACCTTATAAAGCTTAATATTACTAAAACGAAATATCTAATAATTAATATTATAACCTTAAGGTAGTTATATTAATACCGTAAGCTCCATAAGGTATAGTAAATTAACAGAAATAATAATATTGCTAATACCTTCACAAAAGACACTTTAAACTACATTCTTAAGATATTTATTAATTTAAATTATCTAACTATTTAAATAGAGCAATAGGTAACTTAAGTAAAGTAGATAAATAGGTATTCGGATATTATTTGGGCAAAAAGGTATGAATTGCAAAAAGCATTCTTTTTATAGAAATACATAGGCACCAAAGTATATAGCAAAAAGCAAAATTACCAGTATTAATTATACTATACTATAAGGTATATAATAACTATATATACTTATATCCATATAATAGTATATTCTCTACAGCCTACTAGCTATAGATATCCGGCATCCGGTATTAGCTATAGCCTAACAGTATAGTAATTAGTAAGTAATTGCTATACTATAAATCTAGAGCCTTACGTGGCGCCATACGCTATATAATATAGTAAGAATAATAACCAAAAACGAGAACACCAGTTTACATATATATACCAAAATCACGTACGGCGTACGATAACCCTAACAATTAAACCAACGGAAACTTAACTTTAAATTAACTTAAGGCCGGCTGTAGTAGTTATTAGAGGTGAAGACGCTAAAATTATACTCCAGAGGGTAATATTACCACTAATAATGACAATAGAAAGCAAGCTATTAGCCCCTTCCTCTATAGTATATTATAGATATTTCTTAAAATATATTTAATATTATTTAAAGTAATCTTTAAGTAACTTTTCAGAATTAAAATAATCTCTTTAGTATCATCTCACTTAATAGATTTAATAATTCTTATTTTATTGACTAAAAGAGAGTAATCTTGAATTATATAAATAGTAGTATTAGTATTGATAAAGAAAAATATAAAATTTGTTTTATTATTAAACCTTTTAGTTTCTTAAACCTTTTCAGAAATTAAGAAACGTAAAGTCTTATCAGTATTAAGAGATTTTAAAAGAGGTTAGGTAAGAGTTATGTTTTCAACCTTAATATTCTCTTTGCTTTTTTCCTTATCTTCTATATTAATTTCTTTAATAGTTAAATTAAGTTATATAAGACCTTCAGTTATAGAACTAGAGATCTCTCTAACTTTATTATTATTCATTAAAACAATATTTACCTCTTTAGAGTTATTAGTATTACTCTTTTTCTTATTCTTGTTTTTCTTGTTTTTCTTCTTCGTTTTCTTCTTAATATATAAACTTAAAATAGAAAGATTCTTATTATTTTATCTCTTAAATACTTTAACTAGCTGGAGGCTTTTTCAGAATGAAAATTAAAATAGTTCTCTTTAGTATAGTTAGTTTTTTTAATAGTAATTATAGAAGATATCCTTCTGTTTCTTCTAAGAATTCTTTACCTTATTAGAGGTTTATTTGATAACCTTATTTTTAAAACTCTTCTTAACGGTAAAGTTAACTGAAACAATATAAGTTTTTCTTATAAATGTTTCTAATAAATTAGAGAATAAAGAATCTAACTTATAAAAATCCTTATTAGATCTGAGACTTTAAGTAACTGTAATTATGAAGTCCTTATAATCTTTATTAAGGCTATTTAGAATATAGATAATAAGCACTTGATTTGGTTATTTAGCCTCATTATAGAATAGGATATTAATAAGTTTCTTTATTTTATAAAGATATTTTTCTATTGTCTTAAAGTTACTTAGAGTAGTACTAAAGAGTCTTTTATAAGTGAGAAACTTATTTAAAAAAACCAGTTAGCTTTAATGGTTTCTTTTGAATAACTGAAAGTACTAAACATATTAGTAGTATTCTTAATAGCTCTTAAAGGGCTATTCTTACAGTTTAACTGAATATAACTAAGAGCCTTATTATACTTATTCATATAACTTCCAGTAATGGATTTAGTTAGAATCTATAAATATATTTTTACTAGCAAGTAAAGTCTTTATATAGATAGACTAAATACTAGAAATCTGGATTCCTTTTAACCTGAGGAGACAGTAGGACTTGAAGTTTCCTACAATCTTTAAAAACAACTTGAATATTTAAAGTACTTATTGAATAAAGAATTAATCTAGATTTTGGTATGGAATTAAGATACTTATAATTTCACTTTAATAAGATATTATTAATTATAAGATTCGGGGGTATAATTATCGACAACAATAGGTAGTTTTATTACCATTTAAACCAGTTATAAGCCAGTATTAGCATAAATGCTGTTGCGGGGTATATTATATACTTAGAACTATATATAGAGTGCAGAGCTTAGATAACACTATAGGTATAGAGCAAAAGTAACCAAATTAATTATAAGATTAATAGATAAATAGCCTAGTGGTTCATTTATAAGATTAATATAACAACTACAATCTTCAGAAATCTAGGATTTAGACTCTACAAAAGATTTCTTTTATTAAGAATCTAGTGGGTTATATAATCTAGTTGATAATAATCTTAATGGATTAATAGATATTCTAATTTATAAAGACTTTAGTAAGTCTATAATGTTCTAGTTTATAAAGATTTTCATAAACCTATAGGAATTTAGATTATCAAAGATTTAAGTAAATCGAGATATAAAAGATCTTTAGTTTCTACTACTTAATTATCTCTTTTTCTAGCCTAATAGTAAGCTTACTATCCTAATTAGTATAATTTCCTTATGAATTCATCCAGTATCAAACTAACTAGTTAATATAAAGATTACGTTAGTTAGCTGAGGTTTATATAAAGTAAATAGGCTGTGGAACTTTATATAGATAGTTAAGAGAGACTTTTTATAGATATATAAATAAGGAGAAGCTGAAAGTAAGTAAGTATAATGTTTAGTATAATCAAAATAGATATTAGTAAAGATATAAATACTAATATTAATAAGTAATATAAGTAGATATATAACTAGAAGATAAAAGTGTATAAGCTGGGTGTATAACCTAACAAATTAATATAGAAGATTAGTAAATAGATTAAGGGAAATCAATAGTTAATGAATTATAGGAGAATAGGGAATTCAGAATAATATCTGAAAACAGTATTAATATTAGTAGAACAGGTAATAAAACTGGGAACTTCTAATTTTACTGAAGATGGGAAACTTCTATATATATCTATTTAAATAAAGTTTATTTTCAGAAAGGTTAATCTTACGTAATATAGATAAACGGAAGCTGTTTACGCTCGGGTCGCTATCTAGTCTATTTACTAAACATTCTAGTATTAAAGTTTCATTCATTTAGAGTATAACTAATATAGATTATATAACCTAAACTCTAATAATCGATTTGCTAGAATAGATAGAAAATATAGGGTTATGAGAGTAAAATAGAATACTTAACTATTAATCACCTAATCAGAAAATCTAAGTAATATTAAGAATCTTTGTATACTAATTTCAAAATAACTGGGGTATCCTGCTATCTATTGTATAACTAACTTTCTATAACTAATAGTATAATATTAAAGACATTATTTCTTTTTTATAAACTATAATTGTTATATTAACTTTATACTAATCATTAAGAAGCTTATATTAATATCTAGTAATAGTAAAGCTACTATCTAACAACTAATTAAGAGGATATATGAAGTAATTATATATATCTATATAGAAATAGTAGCTATTAAGTAGAAATTAGAGGCTTAGGTAAATAAAATCCTGTTTCCTATAGATTAATATTAGGTTAGTAATAAAATAAAGTTAAATATTTCCAATTATAGATTACTAAAGCTAAGCTGAAAGCTAACTGAACTATATTATAAGTATATAATAATAAAGATTCTCTTACTATATTATAAGGCAAAATATACCAAGTTTATTTATTTAAGATTCTATATAAATATATTTCGGAGGGCTAGTACTAATTGTCTATTAATATAGATAGTTACTAATAGCTAGTCACTATTATTAGTGGATAATAATAGGAACGCTAGATAGCTAGTTAAGAATATTTTATTATACAAATATATCAAATAGAAAGAGAATACTATTAGAAGGTTCTTATTAAGTAAAGGCAATATATAAATCTAATATAGAAGTTAGTTAATATTATAGCGAATATAGTAGTATTAGAATAATATAAGTTATTATATATACTAATTATAAATAATAAAGATAATTTAGCTTATAGCCTCCAGCTGAGTAGCAGTTGGAAAGACGGAAGGTAATATTATAGATTATATTTAAATATATAGCTAAAGTTGTATCTAGATATTAAAAGCTAGCCCTTTTACCTAGGTGGAGCACCAGTAAGCCTTATATTATATTATTTTTATAAATCTTTCCAGATACTTATAAAAGCTTCTCTCTTACTTCTTAGTTTTGAGTAAATAGTATTTTATTTTACCTTTTAGTTGAATAAGTTTAGGTTCAGCTTTTTATACTTACTAAGAGGATGAGAAGCTTAAAAAAGCTTTATTTAAGGTCAAGCAAACGATTATATTTTTGAAAATTATATTTCTTATATTTAATAAGGATATTGTATTTCTTTATAGTAATTACCTCTATCTTAACTAGAAATACTAAAAATAAAAGCTAGTTTTTATTAATATATAAATTATACCTCAGATACTTAAAAAGATATATTCTAAGTAATATATATATATATATATATATATATATATATGAGGGGAATTCCGGTTCTATCGTGAAGGTAGCACTGAGGACGGTTTGGATATGGAAGAGCGATAGATTATAGAACACTTAGCTCTCGCAGGCTTTTTATTTTATCCCATCTTCAAGAGGTTTATAAAGGTTCTCAACTTTACGACCTTAGTGGTTATTTTCAACTATATACGTTAAGCTCTAGCCTCACTGAGGCTCTCGCTATATAGATTATTACTATAAGGTCTTCTTCCACTATAGGGTTAAATATTATAACTGGGGGTTTAATTATCTATAATAATAGGTAGTTTTATTACTATTTAAACTAGTTGTGAGTCAGTATTAGTATGAATATTATTACTAAGTATATTTTACAGTTAGAACTATATATAGGGTGAAGAGCTTAGATACTACTATAAGTATAAAGCAAAAGTAACTAAATATATATATATATATATAGCTTCGTTTAACGTAGTAATTTAATATTTAGCTGGTATTCACTATCTTAGTAAATATAGTAGGTTTAGATCCTGCGACAGACTACTATAACTAGTGGTTAAAATATACCTTCTAATTATAAAATTAAGTATAGTAACTACTACCAGCTGGTAGTATCTACTAATAGCTATTAATAGCTGGTAACTATTAATAGTTAGTAATAAGTATAGCCAGCTGGCAGCTGACGTTATATAATAACTAATTGTAGTTTTTAAAATAGTAAGTATAATAAATATAAGCCTATATTCCCTTTATATCTTTCGCATTTATTAGCTATTAAATTAATTAACTATATTTACTACTTAAGGTTATCTCTATTTAGATAATATCTTAGCTTTAGCTTATCTATAGAGTTTATAAGATAAAAGCTAACTATTAGATATATTTACCTAAGTAGGACCCTAAGAGATATATAACTTAGCAATAGATTAGAGTCTTTTAATTTAGTTACTTTACTTTATATCTGTGGTGGTATCTAAGCTCTTTCCCCTATATATAATTCTAACTGTAAATTATACCCTGAAATAGTATTTATACTAAAGCCAGCTTGCAACTAGTTTAAATAGTAATGAAATTACCTATTATTTATAGATAATTATACCCCCGGTTGTAATATCCAACCCTATAGCGGAGGAAGACCCTATAGTAATAATCGGCGAGAGCCTCAGTGAGGCCAGAGCTCAACGTAGAGTCTTTGAATATAACCACCAATATATATATATATAATATATCTTACTTTTATATATTAACTAAAAGCTTTATTTGACTTTCTATACATAATATAAAAATAATAATTCTTAAGTAATAATATTACTATACTTAATAAATAGCTTAAGTGGTAAATAACATATCTCAATTAATATTTTAACGTTATATTACTTAACGTCTCTAAGATATATCTCTATACTTTTATTAATAGTTCTTTTCCTAATAATATTAACCTCTTATTCTAACTGGAGCTTTTAATAACTCTAAGTGAAGAAATTGTAATTAGTAATAGTTAGTTTAATACTCATAGTAACCTTATATACTACTTCTTTACGAAAAGTAAAAAGTTACTAGAAATAAACTTACTTTAGAGATCTATATTATAGTAGCTAATATAAATTTTACCTATATTGTAATTATAATATTTTAGAAGACTCTTAAATATTAAAAACTTCCTTAGATTCTAACTATTATATATACTAACTTATATTTACTCTATAAGTATCTTATAAAGCTTAATAATACTAAAGAGAAGTATTTGAGAATTCATATTACAATATTAAGATAGTTATATAAATACTGTAAGCTTTATAAAGTATAGTAAATTAACAAAGATAATACTCTTATTAATATCTTTATAAAAGGTATTTTAAATATATCTTTAAGAGATTTATTAATTTCAACTACTTAACTGTTTAAATAGAGATACAGTAATTGAAGTAAAGTGGACAAACATATATTTAAGTGTTTTTTAGATAAGAGAATATAGACGATAAAAGATACTTTTTATAGAAGTAGATAGATAATAGGATATAAAATAAGAAAGAAAGATTACTAATATTAGTTATATTATACTATAGGGTATATAGTAACTATATATACTACTATATATATATAGTAGTATATTTTCTTTTTTTCCCCTAGCTATAAATATATAGTATTTAGTGCTAGCTGTAGCTTAATAGTATAGTAATTAGTAAGTAATTACTATACTGTAGATCTAGAGATTTATATACTACTATATACTATATAACGCAGGAATAATAATAACGAATACCAGAATACCAGTTTGCATCTATACGACGAGATTACGTATAGTGTGCGATAACCCTAATGATTAAACTAATAATTATAACTACAAGTTACGGTTATCTATTATAGACTTTAAACCTACTACCCTTACTTTAACAGTAAGAGCTAGCTAGACATTCAAATACTACGTCAAATAAGAAATACTTATTATAATATTAAATTATAACAGAGACTTTAGGTAAATAGATCGTAATATAATAACTTTTAATATTACTTTCTATAGTACTAGCTAGGTAGAGATGCTTAACAATATTCTTATTGTAAGTAATTAGATAATTAGATTAGTAGCTAATAATATGACTCTTATCAATATAGAGGGTAAATGTATGAGGGAAAGATTAATGAGATAAATTATTATTAGGAAAACTAATATTAGTAGAAAGAAGTTAATATAATAAAACAATACTTATAAAAAAGAAATAAAAGTAAAATACTAAGAAATAATGCTATTATGATAAATATATAGAGAAGGTAAATAAGTTATTTAATAGGGAAGAAAGATAGTTATCAAATAAGAAATAACAGTATATTTCACGAATTTAAAGAAAAGATAGAATATTATATAGAATTACTTAAAAAGTAATTTACATACAAGTAACTTAAATATTTCTATTACTTAGATTATTTGATATTTAAGATAAAGAGACTAATAGCTTACTTTCTATTATAACTATTATTAGAACCGATAAATAATTCGGTAAATCTATGGTTAAGTTGCTACTATAAATAACCATGAAATCAGGAGCATCGTAATATAATAAAAGTAGTTTTCGTAATATGAAGACTTATTGAAAGTATTCAGAGAAATGTTAGCTGTATAGAGAACGAAAGCGTAATTTAAGTGGTGGTAAGATTGATGATTTCTATCTATGTTTTATAGAGATATGGAGGATTCTCTATAGAACAGTTATTCTACTTATTATAGTATGGAGGCTACTGTAGCTGAGGTACTAGGGGCACTATAATTACAGTATATAGAATGCTGTGGCTATACTAATTTAAAGTACGTTATAGTATTTAAAATGCTGTAGTTACGCTAGTATTTTAGTGCTTACGCTACTATAGTTACAGTTTATATAGTGGAGTAGTAAAAGTCACAGTTAACGCTAATCCCCGCCTGCATTAACCTATCCAATTCGAAACCACCCTCTATACGCTAAGTATGATAATATTATCAATTTAAATAAAAGAAATATACAAAAAGCTAATACATGTTAATTATTAAGATATATATTAGTTACTTTATTCAGTACTTTATATACCAGTCTTTTATACTAATATTAGCCTCTATATAATGTACTAAATGTAGCATACTGTTGATTAGGCTTTTAAATATCTTAGGCTTAAGATTATTCTAAATATTAATTACAGCCGAAAAAGAGCTTAAAGTATCTATTCTTCTTTAGAGGCTGAAGATAAATAAGAATATTTCTTTATAATCTATTTTCTTGGTATTTTCTAAATATTTACAATATGATTTAAAATAGGTAAATAGGACGGCTAATTTAGGGTTAGAAAACCCTCTTTTCTAAGACATTTAGCTGTACTTTTCACTCAATAAATAGAGGTATCATTCTGTCTAAATATTATTCCAGAATTAAAGACTATCGGCAGTTTCTCTTTAAGTATTTTAATAAAGATAACTATAGTAACACCTTCTTTACGGATATTAGGATCTCCAAATAGAAATATAAGAGAAAACTTTATACTGAATAAAATGATCTTCTAGAATATCTGTAAGAGGCGTTATATATAATATTAAGGTTAAATATATTCCTTTTAGCTAGCAATTAAATCTATTTATAAATAGATTGAAATATAATTTTACTATAAGTATTAAGGTTAAAAATATACCTAGTAGGCGAAAAGCCTAACTATAATAATATTGTATACCTTTATTAATAATAGGTTTATCTATGAAAAGTATTAAATACTAAAACTTAAGAGGTTTATCTTAATATTTAAAAGTTTATTTATAATGGTTTCTAGTTACATTCTTATTTAGATATAGCTATATTACTACGTAAAAATAGCTAATTCCCCAGAATTGTAGGGTTTATCTAAAAGTGTAAGTAGAGATATATAAATAAGTTATATTTTAACGTTCTTTATATAAATTACAAAGCTGGAGGCTGGTAATTAACAGGATATACCTTTCATTATAAGCTATTAATTTTAGCGGTATTTAATAGTATAAATATCAAATACTATAACTTTGAATATTATAGTGTAAAATAATATTGCAGATATATTAAATACTAATGTCCTCTAAAATTGCTACCCCTTTAGCTAATATATCTACCTAATATCTTCCCTATATTTAATATTACTATCAAAATATAGAATAAGGTTCTTTAATCTTTATTATATCTCTCGAGAGTATAGTAGGTATTTCAATATAGTAAGTATAAGGTTGAGATTCGCGAAATTAACGTGAATATGGATTTTCGCGAAGCGTTAACCGTTACTTCTGTTAGAATAGAGGCTATAAAATAGGGATCAGGAATATAAAGTAGTAGGGTATACAACAGACATATTATATTTAATATTATATATAGGAGGTAAGCTTCCTACTTATATATTTATATAGTATAATATTAATAGAAATTTCTGTATCCTTATAGCTGTTTTCTCTTTATTTATTACTAGAGTGTAAGCTATTATATCTATTTCACTATAGTTTTATAGTGATTTTCTGGAACCTTCTGAAACTAGATTTCCTGGGGAAATTTCTGGGAAATCCCCGGGATCTCCATGGGAAGTTCCTGGTATTTCTCTGTAATATCCCTCCTTACTTAAGTGGCGTTTACTTTATTTTAACGTTATTTTATAGCTTTTTGGCGGTTTTATAGTATCTAATTTCTATAAGACCTCTAATATGTTTAAATAATAATCTTACCAGTAGTTTCATAAGGGTATTAGTAATATTATTAGCAGTTTCTATATACTTAAAAACTACCTCATTTTAACTTTCTAATTCTCTTGCAAACTAATTATAAACTTTAATATATTTAGCCTGGTTATTTAAGCTTTCTCTTTTTATAAAGATAATTAATCTGATATTATCTATCTATATTAGTGTAGATTTAGTAATTATTTCTTCCAGTTTACTAAATAAATTTTATATCTATATAATCTCTAAAATTATATTAGATTCTATATAGTATTTAGCTTCTATAGATAATTTTACTATACCTATTTCGTAATACAATCTTTGTAAAATTAACCTTTCAGCTATAAAGAATATCTGTCCAGTTATTAAATTTAATATAGTTTTATAACTAATATAATTACTATTTATATAATTATAAAGCTCCAGATTATTATCTTTTAGAATACAACTAAGATGATATTTATTTTTTACTTTAGTATACTAAAGAAGATATAATACTTTCTTCTCATAGAATTCTCTAGAATAGTGTGAGAATTCTACCTAAAGCTTATAATTAAATAATAAATCTGGTTATATTATCTAAATAGTAAACTGAAACTTTATAAATATTTAGTAATACTATTATTATAATATTTCGTTAATTAATCCTTCTATTAAAATAGTAAAGTTTTAGGCTTCAGACTTTACTAAAGTAATAATTAGGTAGAGGAACGTTCCAAATTTGTTAATGTCTTCTTTAGGTAACTTTTCTGTAAGATTATTATCTTATTTATATTGAAATTTAGGTGGATACCTAAGAAGAAGTCTGGTATTTCTAAGTTATTAATCTTAATATTCTATTTGATTTATAAGAAAACTATAATAATATTATTACTTAGTTTAATAACCAGTATATTATTAATTTAGGTGGCTATTATAACCTTCAGTTTGTTATTATAGTAGATAGTATTATCTAATAGTAAGGTTTTAAAATTTACCTATATCAGAATCTTCTTAAGTTTCTACTACTATTATTAACTTTCCTATCTGAAACTATATAATACTTACTATAACTAGATAATCTATATTAAATTTATAATATACTTTATACTTTTAGTATAATAGAAATATTTTAGGTTTATAAAATAAATATTAAGAAATTGAAATACTTATATATAGATATTCTCCTTACCGTTACTATTAAGATATACTTTAAAAAAATTCTACTACTTAATAGTATAGTTTTTTATTATATATATATAATTAGAATCCTCTATAATATTATTAAAGATATTAAAGTATATATATATATATATATAAAATTCGTTCTATAAACTTAGAGAAACTCTTACGTAATAACTTAACTCTTTCTTTTTAATAACTTATAGTATATTTTCTTATATTTAAGTATCTATTTTACTATTAGTTTTATACTTTAGAGAATCTCTGAGGCTAATATAAACTATAGGGTCTTCTTCTTAATTAATATTATTATCTTATTAAAATAGACTTTATTCTAAAAAAGCTAGTTATTTGCAGATTTATTATATAATTTAGCTATTATAGCTGAATTGATATATAGCTAGATTCCCTCCTGAAAGAGTATACTATTCTATATAGGTATATATAAAAATAACCTCTTCTAAGTAATAATATTATTTTTTGGTATTTCCTTAGATATTTCCAGTTATAAATAGAGGACTTTTAGGGTAAATAAGATAGTTCTAATATATATTTATAATTCTAGTTTCTAACTAGGTAGTAAAATATATAACTTACTAACCTTACTATTTATTAATTTATAGAATATTATAATAAAGATAATAATAATTTAATTTTATAACTCAGATTCTATTCTGTAGACTGTTTTAAGTTTATATCTAATTAGAATATCTTTTTCTACTTGAGAGTTTATCTTCTTGGATCTTATCTGGATCTTTAAATTAATATTAGCAAAATAGATACTTCTAATAATCTAAAGTTAACTTATCTTAGGAATTAAATTCCACCCTGGTTTTAGATTCTTAGTGAATATCTAAATAGAGGTTTTATTTAATATTACTGCTATATATAATTAGTTTATAAGATAGATAGTAATTATTACTAGTTATACCTATAGATATCGTAGCATATCTATATTAACTATTAGTATTCTAACTTTATTTAGAATAATTTAGATTATTTATTCTGATATTTTATTTTCTTATTCATAGATATAAAGTAATAAAGCTTTAATTTCAATATTATTATATCTTAATATTATTACCAGAAAGATAACTATAGATTCTCTGGTATTATTAATATAAACTAATTATATATAGAATCCAAAATAGTTCTTCTATCTAATAATAAAGATTTATATCTAACAGGCTAATATATTCTTTATATTATTAAATATTAATAACTTAAATCTTAATTTATTATCTATTACTAATAGAAAATACTTCCACTATCCTACTAGTTTTATCTCTCTAATATTAATATAGATAATATAGCTAGCTATTATAGCTTTCTCTTAGGATATTAATAGAGAATAATATAAATTCTTTAATAAGTTACAGATCTTATATAATATTAGAATAATATTATCTAGTTATAATAGGTATTCTTATATAAATTAGATTATCTACTTTATTTTCTAATATTCAGTATAGCTTAAGTTCTAATATAAAAACTTCAAATTTATCTTCTATTAGGCTAAGAATAATACTATTAAATTAATAATAATTTACTAGCTTTTTATAGTAAGATTAAATTCCCACTTTAGTATATCCAGATTAGTAAGAATTACTTTATCTAGACTTATAATATTATTTTCTTAGAGCTATTCTCCTTTAAGGTAAAATTATTTGCTACTAAATATATTTATAGCGACTTCTTCTATATATAGAATATCTTTAAGTTAAATCCTTAATCTATCATTAAATATTAATAAACCTTTTTTAATATATTTAGAATAAACTACTATAATATTAGTTATAATATAGTAAACTATTATTATTAGGGTATAGCTATTATATTAAAATAAGTTATTAATAGTATAGATATTAGCTTTAAAGTTTTATAGCTAGGTTTTATTTTAAAACTTTACTATTCTTATACTATTCTTCTGGTGAAATTAGTATCTAACCTTTTTATTATACTTTTTCTGAAAAATATAAAGATCCTGAGGGTTAATATAAGCTAAATAAAATTATAACTTCTTCTTAACTACCTTAGTTAGAAATTACTTTTTTTCTAAAGTTTCTTCTAGTATCTTTATTTTAGTAGTTTCCTTTCTTTTAAAGTCATAGTTTTAGATAAAGTATGTAGCCTTTTTATAGTTATAGTAGGTAGATTTACTTTTCTTAACAAATATAGTTTAAGTTTTATTTTTACTTATCTGGATTATAATAAACTAGATAATAAGTAACTTCTTACTATCAAGATAGAATTTATCTATAAAATCTAACTATAATATCTCTAGACTTACTATATCTTTATATTAACTTTCTAATTTCATTTTAGTAATCTAATTTTAGTATTAGAAATGTATTTATATATAAATAAGTAAATAAAATATTTATTAATAATTACTTCTCTACTATTTTGGAGGTATTAAGTAAGTTTATTAACCTTAATAATATAACTTATAAAGTTAGATTCTTTAAATATTAGTAAGTAAAATTAGTTTCTAATTTAACCTCTTAGGATAATTTCTATTTCTATATAAATGTATAAAAGAAATATTCTAAATTCTGAATTTATTACTAATATAGATAATTAATATTATTAATATAATTGAAATCTTATTCTTTAGTTAGTTACCTATATATAGATTATTAGGTTACTAATTTAACTTTCTATTATAAAATTATAAACCTCTAGTTTAAAAGTTATTTAAGTAAATTATATAAGCTAATTTGAATTATCTTAAAGAAAGTAGTTTCTAGATAGTTTTAACTGGAAATTCTTAAATTAATTCTTAGGGGTTTCCTTATCTTTAGAATTATATATATTATCCTTCATAATTATTAGAATTTTCCTTATTATAATATCTAATTAAGTTAGTAATATAGAAATATTATAATTATTAATAAATTTAAAGTAAATTATATTAGTTAATAAAGCTATTTCTACCTAGGGTATTTATAGTAGAATTCTATATAACTTCAGTATAATATTATTCTTATTTACTGGTATTTTAGATTTAATCTAACGCTACTTATATAAGGTAATTATATCTTCTTATAACTTAATAACTACTTTAAGTATTCAGAGTTTCTTAATTAACTTATTTATTATAAGCTAACTATTATTACTATATAATTTCCTCTTAATTAGGTAGATATATTTTAAAACTTTCTTTATAGTAGTTAATTAATATCCCGTAAGTATCTTATAGATAATTTACTATAGTATTAATTATGGTAAACTATTATTACTATTTAAAGAACTTAGTTATATTATTATATAGTAAAAACTATAAAATAGAAATTAAAAATTTAAAATAGTGAGATATATAATAAATATATTATATGTAATATTATATATAGAAGGTAAGCTTCCTACTTATATATTTATATAATATAATCTTAATAGAAATATTCCGCACCCTTATAGCTATTTATTCTATATTTATTACTAGGATCTAAGCTATTATATCTATTTCGCTTTAGTTTTATAGTAGGTTCCTGGAACGTTCTGGAACTAGATTTCCTGGAGAAATCCCCAGGAAATTGTCAGAAATAACGCGTTCGAGCGGCAGAGTTTGCACTGTTTGAGCCTCAGGCACTTATAGCGTCTCCACAGGCCTCACCCCACTTAACCCAGTCAAAATGGAGCCTCACGTAGTGCACGTAGCCACATTTAGTTACATATAATATATATCAGATTTTGCCTCCTAATTATATATAATAATTAAGAGTCTCACGATACTGAAGAGCCACTAGGCCAAAAAAGTATATATTACGACGAATTTATATATCTTAAATACTAAGATGTCTACTAAAAATATCCCTATATTAATACTTAAGGAAGCTAACTAGTAGATTATTTAGTATAACTTCTTTAAGGTGGAGGCTAAGGCTTATAACCTATAGGACTATCTTAACTCTAAATTGAATACTTAAAAAAGCCTCTTTTTAGTAGCTCCTCGAGAGTTCCTTATATATAACTTTCCTAAGGTGAAGAAGAGTAAGATACTTGTTATAATATCTAAAATAAACACTCTAGAGACCTCAACCCCCTCTGGCATTCTCGATAGGTTTATTCCTATGGAGTAAACCTACCCTAAGGAGCTCTAACTTCCACTTGAGGCCTCTAAACAGATCCACACTCAGGATACTATAAACTTTATAGAGAAAAGCCTGAAAACCTATATAGCTATCTATACTCTCTATAATATAAGGATTTAAAAGTATAAATATAAGTAGTTAAACTAAGCTTATATATTATCTTAGATTTGTAAGTATATTAGTAATATATTTAACTGTTAGTGTTATAATATGGAGGAGGATCTTACTGTGTAGTTAATAAACTTCTATAACTACTTCAGTATTATAGATAATTTCTATCTCTAGTAAGTAGCTGCTATATACTATAATATACTTTAGTCCCCCAAAATTAAGCACCTTACTATAAAGATATTTACTGAAGTATGGTTTTAGAAGTGGCAAGATACTATATATAAAGCTTAAATAGTTAGCTATATTCTCTCTATTATAGGGGCACTTTAGGTTAATAATTTTATACTCTCGCTAGCTTACTTGCTAATTAAATTATATATCTAGAGTTATATATTTATGGTTTATAGTTAACTAGATATAATACTACTGAATAAAGTTATCTTAGCTATTATAGAGGCTATTTAGTAGCTTTCTGAAACTCTCTATTAAGGTAAAATTAGCTATAGAGTGTTTAATACTACCTTAGAGACTATAGATAGTAGCTTAAACTCTTAAGGTAGTAAGAGATATTTTAACAGCTTAGATAGACTTCTATACCCTCTTAAGTGTGGTAAAAACTACCTGCTCTCACGCTATTATTATGTATATTTATTACTTATATATAAGAGTTAGATACTTAATACTGTAACTAAGGAGAGAATTAAATAATAAATAGCTTCAGATTCAGACTTTTTAAAGAGGGTCTAAAATTTTAGATAATAATAACTATATAGTTAGAATTTCAGCTGAAGTAGTTATAATTATAAAGGGCTGGACCTAGGCTTATTCAACCGGAAGGTGGCGCAAAATACTGTTTATTTAGAACTAAGGAGTAAAAAAGAAGTTTTCATAAGTGCGTGGAAAAGTCTGCATATATAGTGCTATATAGAGCCTACTAGGGCCCCACCTGAGGGAGGGAGTTAGTTTTAGATACTTAGGCACAGCCCTAGCCGGACATCCAGATATAGCCTATAATATTACCTCCCTCCTCCCCAGCTGCCGCCCAGCTGGAAGCTATAGGCTAGATCTCTATTATTATCCATAATCAGCCTATATGTCGCCTTATACCGCTCTAAGGCCGCTATATCCGTAATAGCGTCGATAGGCTCCTATATAAGATTTATATATTCTTCCTATTTAATAAGAGCCTCTTATTAGTATCCTCTCCCCACCCAGTATATCCTCACAGTAAAAATACTTTTAACCAGTTATTCAACCTCCTTATTATTATCCACTAGTAGTAGTAGCTAGCTATCAACTATAACCTACTTAGGTAGCGGATTAGTAGCAGCTTTCTAGAGTAAATCTATATAAAACTATAAGTAAATAGATCCTAGAGTATCCAGCTTTATAATATGCAGCAAGAGGATCTTCACTACTATATACTTATAGTGTAGCTAGGCTAGCTTTCAGCTTAGCCTTAGCAACTTATAGTTAGATATATTCAACTACATCTTATTACTAACTTAATACTAATCTATAGGAGACCGGATCTTATTCACTTAGGCCTCTAACCTCTACTGGGCGGCAGCTATCTCTATATAGATATATATTATCACTAACCATATTCTCTCTCTTAGTAGTATAATCCCACATCTCTTATAGATTTAGTCTTCCTTCGAAAACCTAAGTACTAGTGATACCTACATGCTTTACCTGGAGCCCCGCGGGGATAGTAGTATCCAGGATAATCTATATTATTTATCCCTATTACTTCTTATTATTCCACTCTTTAGGGGTATCTTATTCCCTCTAGGAGAGGGTATTAGAAGCTACTACTTAGGTATCCAGCTAATATTTAAAATAAAAATTATACTAAAATAACTTCTCTACTTACTAGCTCTACTTCTCTATAAGCTGTTATTTCTTCATAAAGTACTTAAGGTCCTTATAGTTAGTAAGAACCTTAAACCTCCCAGTGCTCTGCAGCTTTATCCTCCACACCTATAAATATTCTAGTATTATAAGAAGTTCCTTATTATAAATTAGGTAATTAAACTCTATAGGAATCAGATATTAAGAATAGAAAGCTACTAAGTACCTTACTCCAGCCTTATCAGCTTAAATTAACATACCTCCTAGAGTATACCCTAAACAGTCTATCTCCACTATTATTAGAGCATCAGAATTAAATATCTATAGGATTAGTTCTATAGCAAAAAATTATTTTAGTATAAAAAAAGCCTCCTACTATTCCAATCCCCAATTAAAAGAAACTAACTTCTAAGTTAGATAGTTTAAAAACTCTATAATAACATTATACTGAAGTATAAAAACTTTATAATAGTTTACAAACCTAAAGAAACTATAAATATCCTTCAGTAAGCTGGAGGGAAACTAGTTAATAATAGCTTCTAATTTCTCAGGATTATAAGAGAGACCCTTTCTAGCTGTCATAATATACCTAATATACTTAACTATAGTGACTAAGAACTTATATTTCTTAGGATCTAACTTAAAGTCCATATTAGTAAGGTAGCTAAGTATCTAGTAGACTTTCTCTTTATACTCCTTTCGTAAGCTACTAATGTAAATAAGAATATTATTAATATATACTATAATAAAATTATCTAGAAACTATTATAAGTAGCTATTAATATACTATTAAAATATAGTGGAGATATTAGTGAGTCTAAAGAAGTATACTACCTATTTAAAAAAGCTATAATATATCTGAAAAGCTATTTTCTCCTGATCTACTTTATTAATTCTGATCTTATAGAATATAGTAATAATATTAAACTTAGTATACTAGTAGGTAGTAGTAACTCTCTAGAGGATCTCTAATATTAAGAGGAGGGAGTAACAGTCTTTCTTTATAATAATATTAAAAGCTCTATAATCCACACAGAAGTATATTCCTCCACCTAACTTTCTTATAAAGAGGATTAAAGCATTAGTAGAGAAGCTACTTATCTTAATAAATTCCTTATTAAGTAAATTCTCTAGGATCTTCTTAAGTATTAAAAACTCCTTTTATAATATACTATAGAGGGATCCCTATAGGAAATTTAGTTTCTATCCTTTCTTATTAGGAATTAATAGGATATAGTAATTTATTTTTAGTTAACTAGGAAATAATTAGTATACTGAATCTAGATAGAAAAAATCTAGAAATTCTTTTAAGATATTTATAGGGATATAGTCTTTTAGGTTTACTTCTACTTTCAGAATTAATATTTTCTTAATATCTACTAAACTAATAGATATAACCTAGTAGGAGCTTAATACCTCATTAGTATACTATATAGCATACTAATAGATAAATATAAATAAGTTAGTACTAAGTAGCTAAACTAACTAGATCTCCTTAAGTTATACTAACTTATCCTAATATTTTAGGTATATTATTATACTATTCTTCCTATATATTATCTATTAAGCTTCAGTATTATAAATAATATAATTATCCTCTATCTACAGCTACCTAAAATATAAAAACAGCTACAGACCCTCTATAATATAGATATAGATTTTCTATATATAACTACTAACTTCTAAAGTTAGGATAGTTACCCCCTAAATATCACTAAATAACAATTTAGTAGTATATTTCCTTATCTATCTCTTTAACTTATTAACTAGTAGGAAGTAAAATTTCTTTATAAAGAAAATATTAATAATAATATAAATATTATAGTCTATATTAATAAGTATATTAATAGAGTAACTTCTATTAATTCTAGTCTGAATAGTAGCTAACTACTAGTTACTTACCTATTCCTTTTCCTGTTATTTCCCCTATCCTATTACTTCTACCTCAGTTAGCTCCAGAGCCTAACTTTACTTTAAAGTTACTCTTTTCCTAAATCCTTACTATCACTAGATAGAGTAATATTATCCCCCTAGTTATCCTCAGTGTGATCTAAAGTAGCTATAGCTTTTATAATCTTTATACTAATCTTCTTATACTCTTAAGATCTATAGTTCCTATAGATATAACTTTTCTTACTATACTCAAAATATCAGTAGGTATCCTAGTAGTCCCTAGAGTATTCCTTAGAGGCAGAGGAGAAGCTACTAAAGTTTTAATATTATTATTATTCCTTAACCACCCTAATTATTATAATATCACTCTCTATATCACAGGCAGTAGATCTCCAGTAGGGTAGCTAGTAGTATACTAATACCCCCTTTATATATTTAAGCTTCTAAGCTATATTTTAAACTTTAGATAATTAAAATCTATACTCTATAGGAAGGTTAACTATAATAAATAGCTCCTTAAAGTGGGAGAGTAAGATAGCCTCCAGTAGGAAGATCTAGACTATATCCAGCTATATATACCCTCCAGTATCAGTTAGAATCTTTTCAAATTAGGATAAAAAAATAGTTAGATATTTATTTTCCTTCTATCTGAAACTCTATAACTAAGTAATAATATAAAGCTAACTATTAGGATCTAAGTAAATTCTATCTAGATAACCTATAAAATTATTTAGATTATAAAAATTCTCTAGCCTTCTTACTATATAAAAAATTTTAATTACCTACTGAGGATTAGAATCTAAATAAGAGTAAATTAAATACTAATATTCCTAATTACTATTACAGAAGTAATAATTAATCTTAAACTTAGTTTTTATCTATTAAGCTTATACTTAATATTCCTTCTATTTACCTAAAAACTTTAGAAGTAGGAAAAAAAACTTCCTCTAGTAGTTAACTACTAATAGGAATATAGTAATATTATTAACCTTAAAGGTTATTATCCTAATAGATATTATTCTGGAGGTTACTAGAGTATCCTAATATAAGTTAGAAATATCTATTACAGTAGCCACCTAGAGGTTACTATCTACTATAGTATCTTATTTTACTAACTTATATAAAAACTTATTAATCCTCTAGTAGAGAAAGCTTAAAGTATACTATAACTACTACTAAAATAATTCACTCATAAGGTTACTACCCGTAGGGATATCCTAGGGGGCTCTAATACCTTCTATCATTTTTCATATCAATTACCTATTATACAGTATTATATCCTAAAAGCCACACTTAACTAGATTATATACTTAATTAGTAGGAAGCTATATTCTACCTAATATTATCTATATAGTAAATAAAACTGAATTCTAAATATATAAAAAGCTGGACCTAAGCTTATTTAACCAGAAAGTAGCATAAAATACTATTTATTTAGAACTAAGGAGTAAAAGAGAAGCTTTCACGAGTGCGTGGAAAAGTCTGCATATATAATACTATATAAGGCCCACCAGGGCCCCACCCAAGGGAGGGAGTTAGCTTCAGATACTTAGGCACAACCCTAACCAGACATCCAGATATAGCCTGTAATAATAATACTATATAGTAAGTTTACTATATAGAGAAGTTTTAGTAGTATCTTCTCTAAAACTTATTTATTTTTAATTTAGATACTTCTATTTATATCTTTTAAGATATTAAGTATTTTATAATCCTCTAAGGAGCTCCTTCTGGAGATTATATTTAGTGTAGTATTAAGTTAGTATTTATTGAGGGTTATAGGGATATTAAAATTAATATTATAACTTCAGAAAGTAAGGAAGCTAAATTACACTTCTATAATATTACTTTTTATACCTCTCTAGCTATAAATTTTATCTCTTTTTAGTAGTTATAAAAGTAAGGTTATTAGTGGGATATTAGACTAAATTATCCCTCTTAACTATAGAGGAGTAACTATTTGGAGATTGTAGTTATTAATGTTTGATATAGTTAATAAATCCTTAAATATTATATACTTTGTAAGAGGTTAAATATTCCAGTAGTGTAGTTAGTGTAGTATAAGCTCTCTCCTAGATGTTGTTACTGCTAGAGATATATTATAGAGACTATTTAAAGACCTCTAAAAGGTAATGAATGGTTTTAGTATTAGTAGCTAGAGTATCCTGGGAGAAAGCTTCTTAACTACCTCGTTTCAGCTATATGTAGTATTTATATTACTAATAGTTGTTTAAAGTGTAATGAGTACTAGCTTATTTGGGGGGCGTGTAAGGTTTATAGTATTAGTAAGGTAAAATAGATTATTTACTATATAGAGTGTAAGAGTGCTTTATATATTACCTCTAGAGAGTATATTATATTTAACTTTCACTTTTATTATTAGAATTATAGTAGTTATATTTCTTTCTTAATATTTATAGATAGAGCTACTAATTATTTATAAGACTTTTATCTTATAGATTATATTAGAGTTATTATAACTGTAGTATTTAATAATTTTATTTTGCTTCTTAAGTGTCAGTATAATATTAATATTAAGGTTTTTAAATGTAATAATAAGATCCCTAAGTATAAGAGGCTGAAAGTTATTCTGACTGCTTAAGATATTCACTTTAAGCTATCTATACTGTATATATAAAGTTAAAATGGGGGCGTAGAGCGGGTTAGAGCTGTTATTAAAGTTTGTGTGAAGGCTATGAGGTAAGAAAGTAAACTGCCTCATAATCTCTAGCCTGAGACCTTACGAGCGGTAGTATTTCTTTATAACTGTATGCTAATAAGCTTTTTAGGCTGGTGAATACTATACTAGAAGCTTCATAAGGTTGCTTAAAAAGATAATACTGTAAGGCTAGACTTAGCCTACCTTTGTATATATAGCTATAAGTATTTTATTCTTACTATAGACACTAAACTTAAGTGTAACTATCTTGCTTACTTTAAGGGGCGAGCTTTTATTAGTTTTTTAATTAGCTATATTTTAATTAACTAGTTTTGAGTGTAGAATTTTTTATAAAATGAAGTTATTATAATTTATAATATCTCTTTTAATAAGATAATATTTTTTAATAGAAATTTAGCTTCTCTATAGGATAATTTTAAGAGGTCTAACTTTAATAAGATCTCTTATTAGTTATAAGAGTAATTAGCTGTAGTAGAGCTATATGAGGCTAGCTTGAGTGCTTACTTAAGCTTAAGTGAAAAGCCTAATAAGGTAATTTATACTGAAGATACGGAAGGCAGCTATAAGAGTTTAAGGTTTTATATCTATACTGTAGCTAATCTTAAGCTTTCTGTAGCTTTATATAAAACTGTAAAATTTATATTATTAACTCCTTTAGAGTTACCTGCTATATTCTTCTATAATCTTATTTATATAGAATAGACTGTAAGGGGGTAAGGAGATTAGGTACCTCCAGAGAGGGTTGAGTGTGAGAGATAGATAAGGTATTATATTTAAGTAGCTGGAAGATTTTTATTTAAAGTTACTTTTTTAGCTGACGCTCTTTAGTTATTTTAAGATGCTTCTAGACGTTCTTACTTATAGTTATAGAATTATATAAGTTGTTAGCTAGAGGGGGTTCCTAAGGTTTAAATCTCGAGAGGACTCTAAAAGGTTATTATAAGTCTAAAAGATAAATTTCAGCTAGGGGGTGAATTAGATAGTAGAGAGTGCTTAAGGTATAGGGGAGTAGAAGTTCCTACTCTAGGAGTCTTATAGTAGAGATTATTATTATTATTTATATCTTACTTAGTAGTACTTACTTATTTATATACTAAAGTTATAGTAGTAGCTGAAAGAGCTTATCTTAGGAGTTATATTAAATTATACTTCTGGAGCGAGATTAGTAAAGCTCTCGTGAGAAGCTTAAAGGTTCTGGGTTACTATTAAGTTTATACCTATAAGCTTAATAAGTATAGATATTTTATTAAAATTAAGATTTAGCTTATTATTTGTAGAGATTAATAACTATAAGATGACTATAAAACCTATATAGTTACTCTAGTAGGTATGTTCTTTTAAATTCTTATAGTAATTACTAACTACTTTAATTTCAAGCTACTTTAGTATAATATAGTTAATATATTTATTTAAGTAATATTTAATAAGGTAGTCTATATAGAAATACTACTTAGTTATTAAAAACTCGGAAAGATCTACTATCTAAATAAAATATTTTATAGTTTTTAAAAGTCTCCTCTCCTCTAGTAGTATTATCTAGAAGTAGGCTTTAAATATCTTAATTTTAAGCTTACTGTGGGAGAGCTATATTACTAGCTTAAGAAGTATATTATTTTCTTCTTCTATATTAATAACTATATACTCTCCTTCCCCTCAGATAAAGTATCTAAAATACTTATATTATTAGTAGACCTCTAAAAAAAATATTATCTTAAGGAAAGTAAAGATCTATAGTGGTTCCTCAGTATTGAGGTTATTTAAGATTAAATAACGTAATAGCTATAGCTTTCTTAAGTAGTCTATATTAAAAAACTTCTTAAGTATCTTATAAAATATATATAGTATATTAAATAGTTTAATATTCCCCTCAGACCTAAAGAATTCCTCCTATAGTATAATTAAACTTCCTATGTAGAGATTAAGTATTACTAATAAGATATTAGCTTTATTAATTACACTATAGTTATAATAAGACTAGATATTACCTATATAGCTAGTTAATTATTCTATTTTAACTAGAACCCTAGAGATAACTACCAGATTGAGGCTAAGTAAATAATATAGTATCTCAGTAAAACTAAGAACTTCTATCTTAAGTTCAGCTGTAAGCTTAGTAATCTATAGGATAGCCTTATTATCACTATAGATACTAGCTTTATAGATAACAGTGAGGATTAAAAAAGCTTTCAGGCTTATATTATATACCTCTTTAGCAGCCTTACAGTATAGTAAGCTAATAAATAAGATATTATAACTATTTTAATAACTGAAGTAGAGTTTTTAGTGTTATTATAAGTAGTATGAGAAGCTATTTTCGCTAGCTACCTTATTACTATATTTTAAGTAGACCTCACGATAAATATTTTCAGTAGAGGTAAGATATATAAGTTTTATCTAGTAGTCTGAATCTAATATAATAACCAGTAAATAATATATCTTATAACTGCTGAAATAGTGTAATTATATATAAAGCTATAGTATATTAATATTTATAACTACTAGCTATAGTAAGAAGCTTAGTGAGGGTGCTTTAAAGTTAAGTATATACTTTCAGGAAACCTTATAGCTAATAGTCTTATAAAGTCTCTCTGAAATTACTAATTTAGTATTTTTATTATTTAGATTAATATAATAGACTAGTTAAACTGCCTGAAAGTGTAGCGAGAGGAGGAATTTTGAGAGAGACTATTTATATTAATATTTAAAAATCTTAATAAGGCTCTTAACTACTAGTTGGAACTTATAGATTCTAATTCTAACTATAATATAGTTAAAAAAGGGCTTAGGGGCGCCTGAGGCGCCTGAGGCGCCAGGAGGCGCCCTTTATTTAGATAATAAGGGATATCTGAATAGCCTGTAAATAGTATTACTCTTCCTGCTACAGGGGTGGAGGTTTAATGAGAGTAATGGGGCTGTAAAAGGAGTCTCTCACGAGATATAAATAAAGTGTTTAAATTAGCATTATTTAAAAGGGCTAGCTTACGGATGTAGCCCTTGAGGCTGGAGGGGTGTATTAGAAATAATATATTTAAGCGGCAGAGTTTATACTGTTTAAGCCTCAGGCACTTATAGCGTCTCTACGGGCCTCGCCCCACTTAACCCAGTCAAAATAGAGCCTCACGCGGTGCGTGTGGCCACGTTTAGTTACACACAATACACATCAGATTTTGCCTCCTAATTACATGTAACAGAAATTCCCCGGATTTCCATAGGAAATCCCTAGTATCCCTCTATAATATTTATCTCCCCACTATAGGATACTGTAGTTACACTAAATAACAGTATATTACAGTAAACTAAATCCTGTAGCTATACTAGCATTTAGCTTAATAGCTTAAGCTTGAATACTTCTGATACCCTATAAAAGAAGTAAACTCTTTATATAATTACTATTATATCTTAGAAACCACTGAACGTAGAATAGCAAAAGTAGTATATATCTATGGGAAATTCTTTATATAATTTATTAAATTATTAACATTGTTAATATTTCTTTCTATTCTTACGAAAACTCGATATTATATATATATATACATATATATATACTTATATATATATATATATATTCAAATAAATCTAATTACTATTAGTGAATATATTACCTCCTAAAATATAACTTTCATTCTAACTCCCTAACTACTATAGCTAGCCCTAAGGTAATCTAAGTCTAAACCTCTTATAGCTATAGTAGTTAGTATATCTACTCTATATTAGCCTTTTTAATAATAAATAACTGATACCCTCTCCTATATTAACCTTATGCTCTTGTATTCTTACATTCTTATACTATATATAATTTAAATATCTTAAGAGATTTAATTACTACTAACAATAGCTACTATATTCAAATACTTATTATAACGTCAATATTTAGAGTCTTAATATTCTTATAATAGATTATATTCTACTTACTCTAAAGATAAAACGTTATATTTCTACTATAAAGAATTTCAGCTATTTAATAAACGTTCTCTATTATTAGTATAAGCTTATTTATAATCGTTATATAAATATAGTATAATTTAGCTTACATATACTCGTAAATAATCCTAGTAGTATATTTAAATATAATTCATATATAAATAATACGCAGTTATTTTAAAGCAGTTTAGTTTATTACTAAATTATTTACCTCTTAGGGTCTTATTTAAGTAACTATATCCAACAGTTAGCTTTTACCTTATAAACCTTATAGATAAGTTGAAGTTTAGAAACTATTTAAATAGAGGAAACCTCAGATAGTAAGTATAGTTAGTTAATATAATAGCTAATAAAATAGAAGGTATATTATAAAAGAAAGATACAGATCTATATTTATTATAATTACCTTTTAAGAATTACTATAGAGATTATATAACTATAGCTAGCTGGAAGTATTTATTACTAGTTATTAATAGTTACCAGCTATTAATAGTTACTAGCTATAAACAGCTTTTAGCAGATACCGCCAGCTGGTAGCAGTTACTATACTTAGTTTTATAACCAGAAGGTATATTATAACTACTAGTTGCAGTTGCCTGTTGCAGAATTCGAACCTACTATACTTACCAAAACGGTAAAGGCTAGCCAGACGTTAAACTACTATATTATATAGAATATAAAAATAATATAGATATAAATATACATACTTTTAGTATAGCTATATAGTAGGTTAAAGTTAAATACTTATAATATTATAATAGCCTAAGTTATTTAGTAACTAATATAATATATTAGTATTAGGATATTATATAATTAATAACTAAGTTCTGAAATTATTAGCTTAATATACTATATTATAGAATAACTAGATAATTTTCTTCTAAATATCTAGAGTGTATTTATTAAAATTGATATTTATAATATTACCTTGACTTTCTGGAAGATAATAATATTTTAGTTATAGAAGTTATAATAAAATATTAAGTGTCTACTATTAGATTTTCCTAACTACAGATGGCTATATAAATTTAAGGGTAGTTTTAGCTTAAATATAGAATACTAAGAATAAATATAGAAAAGTAATAAATTATAGAATTATATATAAAATAAAGAGCTTAGATTTCTAACTATATATATAAAGTAAAAGTAACTAAATCTAACAGTTACGATTCTTCAATAAATATATATTTCTTATTAGCTAAATTTACTTGGGTATTTAGATTACTAATAATATAGCTATTAACTTATTACTATTCACTATTATTATAATAAAGAAAAAGTTAATAGAAGATATATTATAAGCTTAAACCTCAATTTTTATATAATATACTACTATAAAGACTCCATAAAGCTAGTGACTATATAGTTTAAATAAAAGTTTTCACTATAAATATGAATTTTCTAAGTATATTATAATACTATTTAATTACTACTAAAATGAATCTTATTATTAGACTTTAATATTTATGGAAATTTATATTAATAGAATAACTATAAAAATTAAATAGTATTTTTCTACTAAAAGTATTTTGTATATAATATATATAGTTTAGAAAAAACTAACTTTATTATACTAACTATATAGTTCTACTAAGTATATATATACTAAATATAGTCTATCTAGCTTTTATTTAAACCTCCCACACAGGTTAGTAGTCTGTATCTCGAAAAGCTATAAATAAGATTCTACTAAATATTAATATTCAAGCTCTATTACTTTGAGTTCGTACGCAGGGCCGTTAAAGAGACGTCTGTGTGACCGCTATCGAATTGACTATACAGCCAAAAGGATATAGACTCACATAATATATATTACTGATGTAACTGTTTGTAGGCTTAAGTATCTAATATAATATGCCCCCTCAGGGCTGCTAGAGTTAAGCTTAATCTATTTTAGCTAATAGATTTATATCTATATATAGAGTATTTCTATATTATTATTAAGTATCTCTATATCTATTTTAGCTTCTTATAAATATAGAATTTAAATCTACAGTCTAGATAGTATATATAAGACTCTTAATTATCAAATTAATTATATTGTTATTATTAGAACCAAAAATGGCGCATAAGACTACGGATATACTATATACCTCTCGGGAGCGTATAAACGTGCTTCCGTGAGGTACGTACCAGAGGTACGTCTCTCTCAATCTGACAACCGCACCTCCATTTCAGAAAATACACGCAGCAATCGCCTGTGTACGCCAGGAAAACTTTAGCCATGGCTGCGGCTGGCCTTCGCCTGGGTAACTAATGACCGATGTCGTCGCGCTATTGGCAGCCTGATTGATTGCATCTGCGGCTGGTGTGTCGACCACGCGCAAGCCTTCGGTTCGAAACCAAACCTATCGTGTCGAGTCGGTGTCCCATAGACGCCTTGCCTGTTTGATGCCTTGCAGAGCAGGTAATGTCCACTATTCGGTCTCAAACATGAGACCGGGCGCTGTACAATAGTCATATGCTGCGGATGTGGTTGTCGTACAGCTGCGTATCGCACTAAGATAGGATGCTGTGCCTCTTTTCACGAAACAGAACTGTTCCGATTTGACACACGACTCACACTTTTCTTTCTGGCACTCCTAGCTGAGCTCGGTCACTCCGCTACAGCGCACAGTCATTGTCGCGCCGTTAAAGACCGTCTCGTTACATACATGATCGTGCGTCGGTAAGTTTTGAGCATTCATCTGAATTGCTCTTCTGAGGCCCAGCTGATGAAAACCAGTAACAATTTGCTTGGCCTGACGCCGGCTGGAACCCATCGGGTGAGATGCTTTTTCGGCGGTGGCGGTTTCCTGCTCTTGTGAGCGTGAGGCTTCTTGAGCTGCTATGCGCTGCAGCTGTCCCAGACGCGCGGAGCAGGAGACAACGTCACATCTGCGCCTGTCTTCCGACATTTCAAATTGCATCCTCAAATTGCATCAACTTACAATGGTTACAACTGGTTTGCCTTAGATGCTTTAGATATCTTAGATGCCTTGATCAGGCATGCGCACGATCATCAGTAACCATCCCTCCGTCAACCGTTGGCTTCGTTCTCCCAAGAGGTAGCTAATCCCTCGTGTATCGATGCAACAACTATCACTTACTCATATAAGCGCTAGCACCTATTAATGGGTGGGCAGTATCTGGCCGAGCACTCTTTGGCCGGGTTGAAAGGGTGTGTCCCTTACGTACAGGAATAGCCATTGTCCCAAATGGCACGAGACCCTTCCCTCGAACTTGGTTGACGTCTTGAGACCCTGTTCATGTCATGGCATGTCTCGGGGCATCGTGGTCTTGTCAGTGCAGTTGCGAGTGCTCTGAGAGAGAGGGGCTGTTGTTGTTGACTTGTCTGATGCCTTGAGGACAGCAGAGCAGACTAGCTAGCCACATATGAACAGGGCCACTGCGTATGGAGTCTTCGCCTCATTGTCTAATGTCGAACCTCGTCGCTGGGCCTTGCTAGGGTGAGGGCTAGACCGTCTCGCACGCGCAGATATGCAAGTCATTCTGCAAGACGAGGTTGAACCGCTCGCTCAGCCCCCCTTCAAGCTGCGGCGCCTAATTTGCATATTCGACTGCGGCTCTTCTTATGCCTCGTTGGTGGCTCGGACTTTCCAACCGATAACCGGTCGCACCATCTCCGGAACGTTCATGCTGTTCCCGTCGTCGACCGCCCCATGTTGGCCGCTGTCTCAAGCCTCTGGACCGACGCTCGCATGAGGCTCTGCTCCAGCGATCTTGCCACAACCTCATCATACTAATGTCTGTTCGGACAAGGGCTATCAGCTTTTGCATCTGCACCTAACGGGGTGTGCAGATACCTTCCAGTACGTTGCAGCTTCTGTTGGTCACACGCAAGAAGATGTGTTTGACTTGGAGGACTGGCCGTGCGAAGGTAGTCTTTCAGCACAGCTAAGCGCAGCTCGTAGCCCCAGGTACTATTGAGACCACGAAGAAATGATGGACTGGCAGCGGGTGCAAGAATGGTCGTCCCAAACGCAAATACTCGGAGGTTTTCTCTCTTTCTCGGACTGAATGCTCTATAAGAGAAGAGTCTCCCACATCAACTAATTTACCCTTCTCGGCCATCACCCAACTCCCTCTAGCCGTCCCTCGCACGTCTTCTTCCCTCCTTTCTCCTTTCAATCCTTTTTTTGCATTGCATAATCTTTTCCTGCCGGTCAGGACTTACCTTCTCTCACGATCGCTATGGCTTATATCAAGACTGCACTTGCTATTGGCCTCCTGGCTACCGCCGACATGGTTGCCGGCCACGCTGCCATCATTGGAGCCACTGGAGATGCCGGTGGTCAGGGTATGGCCCTCGGGATTGATTCTAGCACACCACGCGACGGCACCCGCCGTAACCCCTTCCAGCAGGACAGCACTCGTTTCAAGGGTGAAGCTGCCGACACCTTCGGCGAGACGGTTGGTGCTGGACTTAACCGCCTTGAAAGCGGTACTAAAGCTATCATGGCCGAGACTGGACAAATGCTCCCTCAAGTTAGCCCTGGTGGCTCCATCGACATGACTCTTCACCAAGTTAACGGTGATGGAGGTGGTATGGCGCTCTGACTTTCAAGGTTTTGTGTGTTGAGTTGACAATGTTGACAGGACCCTACGACTGTATGATCAACGCCGACGCTACTGGTGCTAAGTGGACCAACATCAACGTTGTCACTACACCTCCGGGTCAAAATTCCCGCAACCGTGAGGGCGCCATGACCGACTTTCCCCTCAAGGCCGCTATTCCGGCCGCACAAACTTGCACTGGAACCGTTGCTGGTCAATCTAATGTCTGCTTGGTCCGTTGCCAGAACGCCGCGCGTGCCGGTCCCTTTGGTGGTATCGTTCCCATTCAGATGGCCGGCACCACCACGCCGGCCGCCGCCCGCCGCAATCTTATGCTTTCCATGAAGAGGAGTGAAAGTCTGTTGGCTAAGATGGTTAAGCGAGCTCAGTCTGCGGGAGCCGCTCCCGAGGATGATCCGGCGTACCTGGCCGAGCTTCGCGCTGATGGCGAGGAGATTTGAGCCATTTCCGGCCGAACTGAGCCTGGCATTGGAGGTTTTTGAGACGGCAAACAGCCGCTGGGACGTATGACATTTAAGGCTACTTGCTTCTGACCACCATAGGCTGGCCTTTGTCTCGAGGTGTAGATAGTCTCCAATGATATTTTGTCATGGCGCCGATTTGATAAGGACCTGCATGCCCTCCCGGTCCAGTGAAAATTAGTCTGAACATAATCAAAACAATAGACTTAGTGTGAATATATAATAATACTCTATATATTGATACTTAATAAACTATATATAAGGTATTTTAACTCTAATAGTAAGATCTAAGTGAGGATAGTAAAGTAAACTAATAGTTAGTTAGATTATTCTACTTAATTATTATAGACCTAAACCTTAGAGCTTCTATAGAATACGGCTATGTAAGCTCCAAAATACTACTATCCCTATAGTTTAGTGAGGAGATTTCACTATAGGTATAAACTCTTTAAGTTTATTATAATATTATTTGGATATTATTAAATTATTTCTAATAGTTAGCTTCTAATATTTATAAACTTTCTATCTAAATCTAGCTTAATAGTAAAGAATAAGCTAAATAGATAATATATAATATAATATAAATACTAGTAAACACCAATATTATAGAATTCTTAATGGAAATTCTAATAAAACTAATAGTAAATAAACTTAATTATAAATAAAAACTAAATTCTCTTAGAAGTTTTATATAATTATAATAGAATTATATAGTACTTTTATAAACTATCTATTTTTTTTTATAAACAGGAGGCTTCTTTTAATTAATATTTTCTTTAATAATAATATTCCTTACTTTTTAATATAGAAGATAACTATATAATATAAGTTTAAGGTTAACTAAGTTATTATTAAAAAATTATTTTCTTTTGGTAATTTCTAGAAACTAATTTCTTATTGAGAATTTAAATATAAATTAGTAACTTCTATATAATCTAGAGGCTTTTATATGACTAGAATATTAATACCTTCCTCTAGTATCTTACTAAATATTATAAGAACCCCTACTATAATATCTAAATTCTTAGGAAAACATAATACTTTGAGTAAAAACCTAAGTATATATTTATAAAGTTTTTATTAAATTTAATTAGTTATAAGTTAGACAGAGAGATATACTTAGGTAGAAGATATTTAACTAAATTGCTTATAGCTAGCTTTCTTTCACTAAATTTCATTAGTTACTATTAGTAATAATATTAGCTAAATATATTACTATACTATAGTTTAATATTATTATTTAATTACTATATATCTTAAAATTCTTCATATGAAGTTATAAAGCTATAGTTGATTCTAATTCTAACTATAAATAAAATACCTAGTTAATTATAATAGAAGTATATAGATAACTAATATAGACATAGCTTATATAACTTTAATATTAATATAATATTACTATAAGACTAAATATCCTTACTAAGAGAAGTTAGATAGCTAAAGCTTTATATTAGCTAAGCTTTTATTAGCTACTATAGTGGATACATATAGAATTTAGTAGGTAAACTTAATAATTCTATAAGCTTTTATATAAGCTAATATTTATATTTACTATAAAGTTAAGAATTATTATATTACTAAATATAAGTTAACTTCTACCTATATATCTATATATATTAATACTAATATTTACATCTTACAGCTAAATAAGGAAATTATAAATAATAAGGAAAAAGATTAATCCTCCAGAATAAATTCTCTAGAGAATGAAAAAACATAACTATTAGTAATACTATTATAATAGTAGATAGAACTAGGGAGATATAAAGCTAGATAGATAAACTATTCTTCCTGATATTTATTTGAATATATAATAAGTTTTTTATTTCTATTGAAATTAATAGTGGTTATAAGTATTAAAAAGTAGTTAGTAAGAAATTTATAAAGTAGTAGTATTTTATTATTATTAAACTTTTATAGTTTTACTAATTAGAAATTATTCAGGATACTACTTAAGCTTATAAAAGGCTGAATCTAAGCTTATTTAACTGGAAGGTGGCGTAAAATACTGTCTATTTAGAACTAAGAAGTAAAAGAGAAGCTTTTATAAGTATATAGAAAAGTCTGTATATATAATATTATATAAAGTCTACTGGAATTCCATCCGGACGAGAAAGTTAACTTTAGATACCTAAATATAACTTTAGCTAAATATCTAAATATAGCCTATAATATTATCTTCCTTCTCCTTAGCTATTATTCAGCTAGAAGCTATAAACTAGATTATTATTATTCTCTATAGTAAGTTTATATTTCTTCTTATAGTATTTTAATACAACTATATTTATAATAATATTATTCAGCTTCTATATTAGGCTTATATATTCTTTCTATTTAATAAAAGCTTTTTATTAGTATTCTCTTTCTATCTAATATATTCGTATAGTAAAAATACTTTTAACTAGCTATTTAGCTTTTCTATTATTATTTACTAATAGTAATAGCTAGCTGTTAATTATAACTTATTTAGATAGCAGATTAGTAGTAACTTTCTAGAGTAAGATTATATAAAACTATATATAAATAAACTTTAGGGTATTTAGCTTTATAATATATAGTAAGAGAATCTTTACTATTATATACTTATAATATAACTAAATTAGCTTCCAGCTTAACTTTAGTAACTTATAGTTAGAAATATTTAACTATACCTTATTACTAACTTAATATTAATCTGCAGGAAACTGGATTTTGTTTACCTAAACTTCTAACTTCTACTAAATAGTAGCTATTGTTATAGGCTATACTTGGATGTCCAGCTAGAGCTGTGCCTAGGTATCTAAAGCTAACCCCCTCGCTCGGGTGGAGCCCCAGTAGGCCCCATATAGCACTATATATACAGACTTTTCCACGCACTCATAAAAGCTTCTCTTTTACTCCTTAGTTCTAAATAAACAGTATTTTACGCTACTTTCTAGTTAAATAAACCTAGGTCTAGCTTTTTATATATTTAGAATTCAGTTTTATTTACTATATAGATAATATTAAGTAGAATGCAGTTTCCCACTAGTTAAGTATATAATCTAGTTAAGTATAGCTTCTAGGATATAATATTATATAATAGGTAATTAATATAAAGAATAATAGAGAGCATTAAAGCCCCCCAGGATACTCCCACAGGTAGTAACTCTATAAGTAAACTACTTTGGTAGTAGTTATAATATATTTTAAGCTCTCTCTACTAGAGGATTAATAAGCTTTCGTATAAGTTAGCGAAATAAGATACTATAGTAGGTAGTAACCTCCAGGTAGCTACTATAATAGACACCTCTAGCTTACACTACAGTACTTTAGTAACCTCTAGAATAATATCTATTAGGATAATAACTTTTAAGGTTAATAATATTACTATATCCCCACTAGTAACTAACTACTAGAGGAAGTTTCTTTTCCTACTTTTAAAGTTTTTAGGTAAGTAGAAGGAATATTAAGTGTGAACCTAACAGATAAAAATTAAGCTTAAGATTAACTACTATTTCTTTAATAGTAATTAGGAACACTAGTATCTAATTTACTTCTACTTAGACTCTAGTCCTCAGTAGGTAGTTAAAACTTTCTATATAGTAGGAAAGCTAGAGAACTCCTATAATCTAAATAATTTTATAAATTACTTAGATAGAAGTTATCTAGATCCTAATAGTTAGCTCTATATTATTACTTAGCTATAAAGCTTTAGATAGAAGAAAAATAAATGTCTGACTATTTTTCTATCTTAATTTAAAAAGACTTTAGCTAACACTAGAGAGTATATATAGCTAGATATAGTCTAGATTTTTCTACTAGAAATTATCTTACTTCCCTATTTTAAGGAGCTACTTATTATAGTTAACTTTCCTATAAAGTATAGATTTTAGTTATCTAAAATTTAAAATATAGCTTAGAAGTTTAAATATATAAAGAGGATACTAGTATACTATTAGCTACTCCACTAAAGACCTACTATTTATAATATAGAAAGTAATATTATAATAACTGAAGTAGTTAAGAAGTAATAATAATACTAAAGCTTTAGTAGCTTCTCCTCTGCCCCTAAGGAATACTCTAGAGACTACTAAAATACCTACTAATACTTTAAATACAGTAAGAAAAACTATATCTATAGAAACTATAAAGTCTAAAAGTATAAGAAAACTAATATAAAAATTATAAAAACTATAGCTACTCTAGATTATACTAAAAATAACTAGGGGGATAATATTACTCCACCTAATAATAATAAAGATTCAGAAAAAGAGTAACTCTAGAGTAAAGTTAGACTCTAAAGCTAACTGAGGTAGAAGTAATAAAATAGGGAAAATAACAAAAAAAAAGAATAAGTAAGTAACTAATAATTAGCTACTATTTAAACTAGAATTAATAGAGATTACTCTATTAATATACTTATTAATATAGACTATAATATTTATATTATTATTAATATCTCCCTTATAAAGAAACTTTACTTCCTACTAATTAATAAGTTAAAGAGACAGATAAGGAGATATACTACTAGACTATCACCTAGTAATATCCAGAAAGTAACTATCCTGACTTTAGAAGTTAGTAACTATATATAAAAAATCTATACTTATATTATAGAGAGTCTACAACTACTCTTATATCTTAAGTAGCTATAGATAGAGGATAATTATATTATCTATAATATTAAAGCCTAATAGATAATATATAGGAAAAATAATATAATAATATACCTAAAATACTAAGATAAATTAGTATAACTTAAAAAGATCTAGTTAGTTTAGCTACTTAATATTAATTTATTTATATTTATCTATTAGTATACTATATAGTATACTAGTAAAATACTAAGTTCCTACTAGATTATATCTATTAGTCTAATAAATATTAAGAAAGTGTTAACTCTAAAAGTAGAGATAAACCTAAAAGATTATATCCCTATAAATATCTTAAAAGAATTCCTAGATCTTTTCCATCCAGATTCAATATACTAACTACCCCCCAGCTAACTAGAGATAGACTACTATATCCTATTAATCCCTAACGATAAAAAATAGAAACTAAACCTCCTATAGAAACCCCTATATAATATATTATAAGAAAAACTTCTAGTACTTAAAAAAACTCTAGAGAATTTACTTAATAAAGAATTTATTAAAGTAAGTAGCTCCTCCACTAATATCCTAATCCTCTTTATAAAAAAGCTAGACAGAGAAATATATTTCTATATAGATTATAAAACTTTTAATATAATCACAAAAAAGCACTATTACCTCCTCCTCCTTATATAAGAGATCCTCTAGAGAGTTACTACTACCTACTAATATACTAAGCTTAATATTATTACTATATTCTATAAAATTAGAATTAATAAAATAAATCAGGAGAAAACAGCTTTTTAGATATATTATAGCCTCTTTAAATAAGTAATATACCTCTTTAGACTCACTAATATCCCCACTATATTTTAATAATATATTAATAGCTACTTATAATAATTTCTAAATAACTTTATTATAGTATATATTAATAATATCCTTATTTACACTAGTAACTTATAAAAAGAATATAAGAAAAAGATCTACTAAGTATTTAGCTACCTTACTAATATAGACCTTAAGTTACATCCTAAGAAATATAAGTTTTTAGTTACTATAGTTAAATATATTAAGTATATTATAATAGCTAGAAAAAACCTCTTTTATAATTCTAAAAAATTAGAAACTATTACTAACTAACTTCCCTCCAGCTTACTAAAAAGTATCTACAGTTTCCTTAAGTTTATAAATTACTATAAAGTCTTTATACCTTAATATAATACTATTATAGAGCCTTTAAACTACCTAACTTAGAAGTTAGTTCTTTTCAACTAGAGACTAAAGCAGTAGGAAGCTTTCCTCACACTAAAATAACTCTTTACCACGAAACTAATCTTATAGATATTTAACCCTAATACTCTAATAACAGTAGAGACAGACTATTTAGAGTATACCCTAAGAAGTATATTAACCTAAGCTAATAAAACTAAAGTAAGGTATTTAGTAACTTTCCACTCCTAATACCTAACCCCTATAAAATTTAATTACCTAATCCACAATAAAGAACTCCTTATAATACTAGAATATTTATAAGTATAGAAAGTAAAACTATAGAATATCAGAAAATTCAAAATCCTCACTAACTATAAAAACCTTAAGTATTTTATAAAAAAATAATAGCTTACAGAGAGGTAGAGTTAGTAAATAGAGAAATTATCTCAGTATAATTTTTACCTTAAATACTAACTAGACGCCTAAGTAGTAGCTCTTAATATTCTCTCTTAGAGAGAATAAGATACTCCTAAAAAATAGAATAATAAGAAGTAATAAAGATAAGTAATATAGATTATCCCAGACACTACTATCCCCATAAAACCCTAGGTAAAATATATAAATATTACTAGTACTTAGGTTTTTAAAGGAAAATTAAATCTATAAAAAATATAAAATTATATTATTAAGAAAAACTTCTTATACTAATAAATCTTTATAGTAATTTAGTAGGGAAAATATAACTTCCCTCCTAACCTCTATATTAAAATCTAGATTACTAAATATACTATTAATATACTAAAATAACTTACCTTCAAAGAGAAACTTTAGATACTAAATAGTAAAAAGAATAATAACCTCCTTAATAAACTTAAGATTAAACTAATATAGAAGTTATATAACTTCTCTCCTATAAGTTACCTAAGACGTAATAATATATTAGAGATTATAAACTAATAATTCTACTAACCTAAATAATTATAAAGTATCTATTAATTTATATATAACTATAATATATATAAAAGTATTTATATCTAGAGGCAGGCTAAAAAAGAATTCCTAAAGTTCCTACTAATACCTAACTAGTTACATTCTAATCTATTAATAAACTTTATTACTAACTTACCCCCCACAAAAAAATAAGGTAATTATTACCTCTAGGTTATTATTAATCCACGAAATAAAATCTTTATATTAAAAGAGATAAATATAATAGAGATAGAAGTATATACCTAGTAGTTTCTCAGTTACTACTACAGATTCTATAAAATACTATATTCTATTATAAATAATAAAGAATCTAACTAAATAAGTTACTTCTAGAAAAAATTCTATAGGTTAATAAATATTATATACTTACTAAGCACCAATTACTACTTACAGACTAACAGTATTATAAAATAGTATAACTAGGAAATCTAAATAATTTTAAGAATATTTACCTACTAATCCCAGGATAACTAAAGTAACCTACTACTTATTATACAGTTAGTCCACCGCAACTAGCAGTATAATATAATAAAGACTATATCTTTCTTTATAGATTATAAGTATCATATTAACCCTATCCTGGTCGCTAAGGAGCATATAAAACTACCTAATAATAGTAAGGCTACAGCCTACCAGCTAGTTGAGAGAATATAGTTAGTAATAATATATATCTATATAGAGATAACTACCACCCAATAGAAGTTAGAAATCCAGACAAATAAAACCTAATTCCCCACAGATTAATATTAAGTTAGTAATAAAATATAATTAAATATATCTAACTATAAGTTACTAAAACTAAACTAAAAGCTAGTCTAGCTATACTATAAATATATAATAATAAAGATTCTCTTACTATATATTATAAAGCTAGATACTTTAGGATCTATTTACCTACAGTTCTATATAAATTTACTCCAGAGAGCTACTACTAATCCACTATCCAGACAGATTATAGTTAATAGCTAGCTACTACTACTAGTAGATAATAATAAAGAAGTTAAATAGCTAGTTAAAAATATTCTTACTATAAGGATATACTGAATAGAGAAAGGATACTAATAAGAAACCCTTATTAAATAGGAAAGATATATAAACTCTATATAGAAACCTATTAATATTATTATAGATATAGCAGCTCTAGAGCAGTATAAAGTAATATATAGACTAATTACAGATAATAATAGAGATCCAGCCTACAGCTTCTAACTGAGTGGCAGCTAGGGAGGAGGAAGGTAATATTACAGACTATATCCGGATATCCAGCTAGGACTATATCCAGACATCTAAAGTTAACCCCCTCGCTCAGATAGGGCCCCAGTAGGCTCTATATAGTATTATATATACAGACTTTTCTATATACTTATAAAAACTTCTTTTTTACTCCTTAGTTCTAAATAAATAGTATTTTATACTACCTTCTAGTTAAACAAACCTAGGTCCAGCTCTTTACAGCTATTTCTATATAAATATATATTATTATTAAGTATATTCTCTTAATTAGCTTATAGATAGTCACCTTACTACTACTAACCTATAAAATATTAAGAATAAATACAAAATATAATATAAGTATAAAATACAGATATAAAATACAAATATAAATATATTATATATATTTATATTATATTTATATTGTTTTGAAAATACATATATTTATAATAAAAATATAAATATATATATTTGTATTTGTATTTTTTGTAATTAAATACAAATTATGTTTATACTTTCAATTAATTAATATATTACTCTTTTAGTAAGTATAATTATTATCTAAATAGTTTGAATTTTTAAATTAAACTTTAATTTTATACTTTTAATTATAGTAAAACACTACAAATTACTAGAATATTTAAAACGAAGTAATAAATATTAAATATATTTTAATATAACTATCTATATTAATATATATTCAAAAGGCTTTTTACTATTCTACTTGATATATTAAGAAATATTTAGTAAATAAATAATATTTGTGTTTAAGTAAAGTAGTATACTACTATAATAGTAGATATAGACTGATAATCTCTAAATAAGATATAAATACTTCTTTTTATTATAATTTAACTTTAAGAATCAATACTATACTATAGAAATTAGCTATAAGAAAAAGCTATTTAGTTTTATATTAATAGATTTAAGCTTTATAAAACCTGATTTTAAGTTTTACGTAATATGTAAAATTTATATTTTGTATTTAGATACAAAAAATACAAATATATTAGATGTATTTGTATTTGTAATGTATTTATATTTTTGAAAATATATATATAAATATATATATTTGTGAATATTTGGGACCTGCTATTGTATTACCTTGGTTGCAGGTGGCTGTATAGATTTGAAGGGAATTCCGGTTCTATTATAAAGGATACAGAAGAGCGATAGATTATAGAATACTTAGCTCTCGCAGGCTTTTTATTTTATTCTATCTTTAAGAGGTTTATAAAGATTCTTAATTTTATAGTCTTAGTAGTTACTTTTAGCTATATATATTAAACTTTAGCTTCACTGAGGCGCTTATTATATAGACTATTGCTATAAGGTTTTCCTCCACTATAAAGTTAAATATTATAACTAGGGATATAATTATCTATAATAATAGGTAATTTTATTACTGTTTAAACTAGTTGTAAACTAGTATTAGTATAAATACTATTACTAGGTAAATTTTACAGTTAGAATTATATATAGAATGAAGAGCTTAGGTACTACTATAGGTATAGAGCAAAAGTAACTAAATATATATATTTTTATTTTCTGTAATAGTGGAGTAAATACAAATACATATATTTGTATTTGCTGTATTTGTATTTTCGAAATACTCTGCTGCTATGTAGTTTTATATACTTCTTAGTAACTGGAATAAGGTTAATATAATATCTATAATTTATAAAGAAAGATATAGTTTCTATTATATTATACTACTAGTTATGGAAGGCTAGCTATATAATAGGTAATAGGTTACTTTAGTTATTCTGGAACTAGTATATAAATATCCTTAAAACCACTTAAATCTTCTGATTCTATTATTCTATAATTCCATTAGTTTACAGATAGTAACTAATACTTAATAGGTATATAATATCTATTAGCTTATAGAACTTCTTTTAGAAGTAGTTTACCTAGTTGTACTTTCTATTATTTATAATAAAGTATAATATTCTATAAAGGTTAGAGTAGTAATTAAGGAACTACTAAATATATACTTTTACGTTTATTATATTTATCTTCTTTAGTATAGAGACCTTACCTAGTTAATGTATAATAACCTAGAAGTAATAGCTACCTTATTCTTTATAGTGGGTGAATAAGTAATAAAGTTTATTAATAAATTGGGGTGTAACTAGTAAGATATTAGTAGGAACTTTAGAAATTCCTTCTTAACTTACCTACAGAAATAAATATTTCTATATATATTATATTTATACACGAATTATCGGGTATTCTATAACTATTTAGGCTAGGAGAATTAATAACTTATAATCTCCAGTATATTATGATACCTTAGGTAGCCTGTAGGGAAAAAGTTATATAACTTCTATATTAATTTAATTCTAAATTAAGTAAGGAGATTATTATTTTTCTTACTACTTAGTATTTAAAATATCTTTCTGAAAGTGAGTTACCTTAATATATTAATAGTATAATTAGTAATCTGAACTTTAATATAAACGTTAGGGGGAAAGTTATATTTTTCCTGCTAAATTAGTATAAAAACCTATTAATATAAAAAGTTTCTCTTAATAATATAATTTTATATTTCTTATAAATTTAATTTCTCTTTAAAAACCTAGATATTAGTAATATCTATATATTCCATCTAAGGTTCTATAGAAATAGTAATATTCAGAATAATATATATTATCTATTTTTATTACCTCTAATTATTCTATCTTTTGGGGATATTTTATTTCCTCCGGAAGAGAATATTAGAGACTACTATCTGGATATTTAGCTAATATTTAAGATAAAAGTTATTTTAAGATAACGTCTCTATCTATTAGCTTTATTGTTCTGTAAGTTATTACTTCTTTATAAAGACTTTAAGATTCTTATAATTAGTAGAAATCTTAAATTTCCTAATACTTTATAGTTTCACTCTTTATATTTATAAATAAGCTAATATTATAAGAAGTTTCTTATTATAAATTAGGTAATTAAACTTTATAGAAGTTAGATATTAAAAATAGAAAGTTACTAAATATCTTACCTGAGTTTTATTATCTTAGGTTAATATATCTTCTAGAGTATATTCTAAATAGTCTATTTCTACTATTATCAAAATATTAGAATTAAATATCTATAGAATTAGTTTTATAGTAAAAAGTTATTTTAATATAAGGAAAGTCTCCTGCTACTTTAATATCTAGCTAAAGGAAATAAACTTCTGAGTTAGATAGTTAAAAAGTTTTATAATAATATTATACTGAAATATAAAAACCTTATAGTTATTTATAAGTCTAAAGAAACTATAGATATTCTTTAGTAAGCTAGGGGGAAGCTAATTAGTAATAGTCTCTAATATCTCTACATTATAAGAGAGACTTTTTTCTAGCTAATATAATGAATTTAATATACTTAACTATAGTAATAAAGAATTTATATCTTTTAAAATTTAACTTTAAGCTTATGTTAATAAAGTGGCTAAATATCCAGTAAACTTTTTTTTTATGTTTCTTTTAAAAGCTACTAATATTAATAAGAATATGATTAATATATACTATAATAAAGTTATTTAGAAACTATTATAGGTAGCTATTAATATACTATTAGAATATAGTGGAGATCTTAGTAAATCGAAAGGGGTATACTATCTATTTAAAGGAACTATACTATATCTAAAAAGCTATTTTCTTCTAATTTACTTTATTAATTCTAATTTTATAGAATATAGTAATAATATTAAGTTTAGTATATTAATAGGCTTTAGTAGCTTTCTGGAAGACCTTTAATATAAGAGGAAGAAAGTAGAAATTCTTCTTTATATTTATATTAAAAGCTTTATAATATAAATAGAAATATGTTACTCTATCTAGCTTCTTTATAAAAAGAATTAGGATATTAGTAATAAAGTTACTTACTTTAATAAATTCCTTATTAAGTAAGTTCTTTAGGGTTTTCTTAAGTATTAGAAATGTCAAATTAACTATACAGCCAAAAGGATGTAGGCCCACATAATATATATTACTAATATAACTGTTTGTAGGCTTAAGTACCTAATCTAACACGCTCCCTCAGGGCTGCTAGAGTCAGGCTTATTCTATTCTAGCTAGTAGACTTATACTTATATATAGAGTATCTCTACAGTATTACGGAGTATCTCTATATCTGTTTTCACTTTCTACAGAAGTGGAATTCGAACCTACAGCCTGCCTAGAGTATATAAGACTCTTAATTATCAAATTGACTATACAGCCAAAAGAATATAGGTCCACACAATATATATTACTGATGTAACTATTCGTAGGCTTAAGTACCCAATCTGACAAGAAGCTTTATATATAATATACTATAGGGAAATTCCTATAGGAGATTTAGTTTCTATTTCTTACTATTAGAAATTAGTGGAATATAGTAATATATCTTTAGTTAGCTAGAAATTAGTTAATATACTGAATCTGGATGAAAAAGATCCAAGAATTCCTTTAAGATACTTACAGAAATATAATTCCTTAAATTTATCTTTACCTTTAGGATTAATACTTTCTTTATATTTATAAAACTAATATATATAATCTGGTAGAAACTTAGTATATTACTAATATACTATATAGTATATTCGTAGATAAATATATATAAAGTAGTATTAAGTAAGTAGGCTAACTGAATATCCTTAAGTTATACTCACTTATTTTAATATTCTAGGTAGGTTCTTATATTATTTTTCCTATAGATTATCTATTAGAGTTTAATATTATAGATAATATAATTATTCTCTATTTATAGTTACCTAAAGTATAAAAGTAGCTAGAGGCTCTCTATAATATATATATATAGATTTTCTATATATAGCTACTAAATTCTAGAGTAAGAATAACTACCCCCTGGATATTACTAAATAATAGCCTAATAGTATATTTCCTTATCTATCTCTTTAACTTATTAACTAGCAGAAGATGAAGTTTTTTATAACAAAGATATTAGTAATAATTTAAATATTATAGCCTATATTAATAAGTAAATTAATAAAGTAATCTCTATTAACTTTACTTTACATAGTAGCTAACTACCAGTTATATACCTATTTCTCTTTCTATTATTTTCCCTATTTTATTATTTCTATCTCTATTAGCTTTAGAGTTTAACTTTACTTTAAAGTTACTTTTTTCCTTAGGTTTTACTATTACTAAGTAGGGAAATACTATCCCCCTAATTATTCTTAATATAAACTAGAGTGGCTACAGCTTTTATAATCTTTATATTAATTTTTTTATACTTTCATACTATATAGTTTCTATATATATAGTCTTTCTTACTATATCTAAAATAGTAGTAAATATTCTAGCAGTTCTTAAAATACTTTTTAGAGATAAAAGAGAAGCTACTAAAGCTTTAATATTATTATTACATTCTAACTACCTTAGTTATTATAATATTACCCTCTATATTATAAATAGTAGGTTTTTAGTAAGATAGCTAATAGTAAACTAATATTCCCTTAATATATTTAAGCTTCTAAGCTATATTCTAAATTTTAGATAATTAGAATCTATATTCTATAGAAAGATTAATTACAATAAATAGCTTTTTAAAGTGGGAAAATAAGGTAGCTTTCAGTAGGAATATCTAAGTTATATTTAGCTGTATATACTCTCTAATATTAGCTAGAGCTTTCTTAAATTAAGATAGAAAAGTTATTAGATATTTATTTTCTTTCTATCTGAGGCTTTATAGTTAAAATTAAAATATAAAGCTAACTATTGAGATTTAGATATATTTTATTTAGGTAACTTATAAAATTATATAGATTATAAAAATCTTCTAGTTTTTCCGCTATATAGAAGGTTTTAACTACTTATTAGAAACTAAAGTCTAAATAGAAGTAAATTAGATACTAATATTTCTAAATATTATTAAAGAAATAATAATTAATCTTAAACTTAGCTTTTATTTATTAAGCTTATACTTAATATTTCTTTTATTTACCTAAAGACTTTAGGGGTAGAGAAAGAGGCTTCCTCTATTAATTAGCTACCGGTAAAAATATAGTAATATTATTAACCTTAAGGGCTAATATTCTAATAGATATTATTCCAAAAGTTACTAAAGTATTTTAATATAAGCTAAAAATATCTGTTATAGTAGCTACCTAGAGGTTACTACTTACTATAATATCTTATCTTACTAATTTATATATAAGCTTATAAACTTTCTGGTAGAGAAAGCTTAAGGTATATTATAACTACTACTAAAGCAGTTTACCTATAGGGTTACTACCTAAAAGGGATATTTTAGGAGGCTTTAATATTCTCTATTATTTTTTATAATAGTTAATTAGTTATCTACTATATAATATTATATTCTAGAAGCTATAATTAACTAAATTATATACTTAAGTAGTAGGAAGCTATATACTACGTAATATTATCTATATAGGAAATAAAACTAAATTCTAAATATATAAGAGGCTGGATTTAAGTTTATTTAACTGGAAGGTGGTGTAAAATACTGTTTATTTAGAATTAAGAAGTAAAAGAGAAATCTTTATAAGTATATAGAAAAGTCTATATATATAATGCTATATAGAGCCCAGTGGAGTTCCACCCAGGCGAGGGAATTAGCTTCAGATGCCTGGGTATAGCCCTGGCAGAATATTCGAGTATAGCCTGTAACAAAGCTATAGTAATTACTAAAATAGCTAGAATATATATTAATTTTAATAAATAGGTATTTAAGACCTTATTTTACATTATTCTAGATAGAATATAGCTAGCTATTCTTAGGAAGGCATAATTATAATACTAAGGGGTAATTCTTAATTCTGTAAGAAATATAATAAAAGTAAATATAGTTAGTAACCTTATAATACTAACTATTAGTAATACTCTTAAACGTATATATATTAATAGGTTTACTAATTCTATTAAGAGATTAGTAACTATATTACTTAATATAAAAGAGAATAATTATAAATAGATAGTTACTAATTTAATATAGATTAATTAAGCTTTTACTACTATATTACTGGTGACTCTAAAGTAGCTAATATCTACCTTACTAAAAATCTATATTTCTTTCATAAATCCATTTAATAAAGAAAAAGCCTCTAGCTTTTTACCTTACTGGTGGATTCTTAATTACTATATATAGCTTAAGAGAACTCTAAATAAAGTAAAGTTAGATTTATCTTGGGAATTACTTTATAATATAGTAAGAGAATATCTCCTGAAGGTTTAATATTAGGTTACTAACTTAAGAATTAAAGGCTAAATATAAGTTAGCTTCTTAGCTAGAGAAATATCTATCTTTTTAGTTAAGAAGCTAAGAGGAAAATGCTAATTCTATATTAATTATTATAATTTTACTACTATTATTATTTATAATTACTACTTGTTACTATTAATTAAGAAGATACTTTACCTATTATCTAAAGATAAAATATTCTATAAAAGTTAATATCTAGGTAGCTTTCTATAAAATCTGTATTATAGAGGGGGATAAATATAAGATAGCCTTTTAGATATATTTTAGCTTATTTAAGTAGCTAGTTATTCCTTTTAGATTAACAAGTATATCCACTATATTTTAGTTATATATTAATAAGATACTTTAGAATATACTTAATAGATTTATTATAATATATTTCAATAATATTCTCCTCTATAGCTATAACTTCCAGGCTAATTATAAAGCTAGAATTACTAAACTTTTAGGGTAGCTAAAAGAGGTTAATATATACCTAAATTTAGAAATATATAACTTCTTAGTTAAAGAAACTAAATACTTTAGTTTTATTATTAAGATAGAGGGAGAAATATAATATAACCTTAAGGAAATTATAATTATATAGAAGTGGAACGTTTCTAAGAGAAAATACGGTATCTAGAGCTTCTTTAAGTTTATAAATTTCTACTATAATTTAGTAAATTACTTCCCTAACCTAATAAAGCCTCTTATATAGCTAATATAAAAGATAATGCTATTTTAGGAGAATAAGGCTTATTCAGAGGTATTTAATATCTTGAAGATTATATTTATATTAAAGTTAGTTATAACCTAATAAGATCCAGAGAGATCTATATTAATAATGATAAATTACTTTAGGGTAATATTAGGGGGTTATATATTACAGCAGGATAAAGAGAATATCTCTTAGCTAGTAGCTTACTATTTAGCTTAATTAACTTTAGTTTAGTGAAACTATACTATTTATAATAAGATGCGATCAGTAAATATATTATACTTTATAATATAGCTAGTAAAGCTATAAAGTATTATAAAATAGTATATTATTCTTTCTAATTATAAGATTACAGAATATTTAATAAATCTAATATTTATCTTAAAGTAATAGGTTAAGTAAACTATAATTCTATTAGAGTTTAGTTTTATTTTAAAGAATTACCTAAGTTACCTTATAGGGTATCTGAATATTCTATTAAGGTAAAAATAAGATAATATAACTAAACTGCAGTTCCTGATATAGATTCTCTACTCTTTATATATTGATAAAATATATATAATTAGACTATTTTCTATAGTTTTAATTTAATAGATAGAAGTAAATAGAAATAGAAAGTAAGTTATACTAATAGTTAATATTCTCTTGTAAGATACTACTAAACTACTAAATAGATATATAATATTCTAGGTTACTATACTACTAATACTTTAAAATTAAGAAGTTTTAGTAATATTAATATATTTAGTTACTTTTACTTTATATTTATAATGTTATCTAAGCTCTTTACTCTATATGTGATTCTAACTTTATTATATATCTGGCAACAGTACTTATGCTAATACCGACTTATAACTGGTTTAAATAGTAATAAAATTACCTATTATTATAGATAACTATACCTCCAGTTATAATATTAAGCCTTATAGTGGATGAAGATCTTATAATAATAATCTATATAGTAAGAGCCTTAGTAAGGCTAAAGCTTAATATATATAGCTGAAAGTAACTACTAAGATTATAAAGTTAAGAACCTTTATAAATCTCTTAAAGATAGAATAAAATAAAAAGCCTATAAAAGCTAAATATTCTATAATCTATTATTTTTCTTTATTTATATAATAAAATTGAAACTCCCTTAAAGTTTATATAGCTACCTGCAACTAGAGAAATATAGAATAGATAAAGAGATATTTAGCTATAACTACTATAACTAAGACTATTAGTTTATTAAACTAGAATTTACTGAAATTATTCTAAATATTATAATTAACAGGCAGCCTAAAAATATTCAAAAGAAAATTATATAGCTATTTTATAGTTTTGATTTTATCGTGAAGATATAGAAGAACGATAGATTATAGAATGCTTAGCTCTCGTAGGCTTTTTGTTTTATTCTATCTTTAAGAGGTTTATAAAGGTTCTTAACTTTATAACCTTAGTAGTTACTTTCAGCTATATATATTAAGCTTTAGCTTTACTGAAGCTCTTACTAATTATTACTATAAGGTCTTCTTCTACTATAAAGTTAAATATTATAACTAGAGGTATAACTATCTATAATAATAGGTAATTTTATTACTATTTAAACTAGTTATAAGTTAGTATTAGTATAAATACTTATTACAGACTATGTCTGGATGTCCAGCCAGGGCTGTGCCTAGGTATCCGAAGCTAACCCCCTCGCCCGGGTGGGGCCCCGGTGGGCTCTATATAGTACTATATATACAGACTTTTCCACGCACCCGTGAAGGCTTCTCTTTTACTCCTTAATTCTAAATAAATAGTATTTTATATTACCTTCCAGTTAAATAAGCTTAGGTCCAGCTTTTTATATATTTAGAACTTAGTTTTATTCACTATATAGATAATATTAAGTAGAGTATAGCTTCCTATTAGTTAAGTATATAATCTAGTTAAGTGTAGCTCCTAGGATATAATACTGTATAATAGGTAACTAATATAAAGAATAATAGAGGATATTAAAGCTCCCTAGGATATTTTTATAGGTAGTAACCCTATGAGTGAACTGCTTTAGTAGTAGTTATAATATATTTTAAGCTCTCTCTACTAGAGGATTAATAAGTTTTTATATAAGTTAGCGAAATGAAATACTATAGTAAGTAGTAACTTCCAGGTGGCTACTGTAATAAATACTTCTAGTTTATATTAGGATACTCTAGTAACCTCCAGAATAATATCTATTAGGATAATAGCTTTTAGGGTTAATAATATTATTATATTCCTACTAGTAGCTAACTACTAGAGGAAGTTTCTTTTCCTACTTCTGAAGTTTTTAGGTAAGTAGAAGGAATATTAAGTGTGGATCTAATAGATAAAAATTAAACTTAAGATTAATTATTATTTTTTTAATAGTAATTAGGAATACTAATATTTAATTTACTCTTATTTAGATTTTAGTTTTTAGTAAGTAGTTAAAATTTTCTATATAGTGGGAAGGCTGGAGAATTTCTATAATCTAAATAATTTTATAAGTTATCTAGATAGAATTTATCTGGATCCTAATAGTTAGTTTTATATTATTACTTAGTTATAAAGCTTCAGATAGAAGGAAAATAAATATCTAACTACCTTTCTGCCTTAATTTAAAAAGATTCTAGTTAATACTGGAGGGTATATATAGCTAGATATAGTCTAGATTTCTCTACTGGAGGCTACTTTATTTTTCCACCTTAAGGAGCTACTTATTATAGTTAATCTTCTTATAGAGTATAGATTTTAGTTATCTAAAGTTTAAAATATAGTTTAGAAGCTTAAATATATAAAAGGGATATTAGTATATTACTAGCTACCCTACTGGAGACTTACTGCTTATAATATAGAAGGTAATATTATAATAATTAGAGTGGTTAAGAAGTAATAATAATATTAGAGCTTTAGTAGCTTCTCCTCTACTCCTAAGGAATATTCTAAAGACCACTAGAATACTTACTAATACTTTAAATATAATAAACAAAATTATATCTATAGGAACTACAGAATCTGAAAATATAAGAAAACTAGTATGAAAGTTATAAAAATTATAGCTACTCTAGATTATATTAAAAATAACCAGGGGGATAATATTACTCCACTTAGTAATAGTGAGGATTCAGGAAAAAAGTAACTTTAGAGTGAAGTTAGGCTCTAGAGCTAACTGAAGTGGAAGTAATAAGATAGAGGAAATAATAAGAAAAGGAATAAGTAAGTAACTAGTAGTTAGCTATTATTCAGACTAGAATTAATAGAAGTTACTTTATTAATATACTTATTAATATAGATTATAATATCTATACTATTATTAATACCTCTTTTATAAAGAAACTTTATTTCCTACTAGTTAATAAGTTAAAGAGATAGATAAGGAGATATACTACTAAGCTGTCACTTAGTAACACCTAGAAGGTAACTATCCTAACTTTAGAAGTTAGTAACTATATATAAAAAATTTATATCTATATTATAGAGAGTTTATAATTACTCTTATATTTTAAGTAACTATAAATAGAAGATAATTATATTATTTATAATATTGAAACCTAATAGATAATATATAAAAAGAGTAATGTAATAGTATACTTAGAATATTAGGATAAGTTAGTATAACTTAAGGAGATCTAGTTAGCTTAGCTACTTAGTATTAACTTATTTATATTTATCTGTTAGTATACTGTGTGGTATACTAGTGAGGTATTAAGCTTCTACTAAGTTATATCTGTTAGTCTGGTGGATATTAAGAAAATATTAGCTTTAAAGGTGGAGGTGAACCTAAAGGATTATATCCTTATAAATATCTTAAAGGAATTCCTAGATCTTTTCTATCTAGGTTTAGTATACTAGCTGCCCCCTAGTTAATTAGAAATAAACTACTATATTCTATTAATTCCTAATAATTAAAGATAGAAACTAGACCTCCTATAGGGATCTCTCTATAGTATATTATAGGAGGAGCTTCTAGTACTTAAAAAAACTCTGGAGGATTTACTTAATAAGGAATTTATTAAAGTAAGTAATTTCTCTATTAATATTTTAATCTTCTTTATAAGAAAGCTAGGTAGAGGAATATATTTCTATATAGATTATAGAGTTTTTAATATTATTAAAAGAAAAACTGTTACCTCCTCTTCCTTATATTAGAGATCCTCTAGAAAGTTATTATTACCAACTAATATACTAAGCTTAATATTATTACTATATTCTATAAGATCAGAATTAATAAAGTAAATTAGGAGAAAATAGTTTTTTAGATATATTATAACTTCTTTAAATAAGTAGTATACCTCTTTAGATTTACTAATACTTCTGCTATATTTTAATAGTATATTAATAGCTACTTATAACAGTTTCTAGATAATTTTATTATAGTATATATAAATAATATTCTTATTTATATTAGTAGCTTATAAAAAAAGTATAAAGAGAAAGTTTACTAGATATTTAGCTGCCTTACTGATATAAACCTTAAGTTAGATCCTAAGAAGTATAAGTTCTTAGTTACTATAATTAAGTATATTAAGTATATTATAATAGTTAGAAAGAATCTCTCTTATGATCCTAAGAAGTTAGAAGTTATTACTAACTAGCTTCCCCCCAGTTTACTGAAGGGTATCTATAGTTTCCTTAGGTTTATAAACTATTATAAAGTTTTTATATTTTAGTATAATATTATTATAGAGTTTTTAAACTACCTAACTTAGAAGTTAGTTTTTTTTAACTAGAGACTAAAGCAGTAGGAAGTTTTCTTTATACTGAAATAACTTTTTACTATAGAACTAATCCTGCGGATATTTAATTTTAATATTTTAATAATAGTAGAGATAGACTGTTTAGAGTATACCCTGGGAGGTATATTAACTTAAGCTGATAAGGCTAGAGTGAGGTATTTAGTAGCCTTCTATTCCTAATATCTAACTCCCGCGGAGTTTAATTACCTAATCTATAATAAAAAACTCCTTATAATATTAGAATATTTATAAGTATAGAGGGTGAAGCTATAAAGTATTAGGAAGTTTAAAATCCTTACTAACTATAAGGACTTTAAGTATTTTATAAAGAAATAATAACTTACAGAGAGGTAGAACTAGTAAGTAGAGAAATTATCTCAGTATAATTTTTACTTTAAATACTAGCTGGATACTTAGGTAGTAGCTTCTAATATCCTCTCCCAGAGGGAATAAGATACTCCTAAAGAGTAAGATAATAAGAAATAATAAGAATAAGTAATATAGATTATCCTGAATATTACTATCCCTACAGAACCTTAAGTAGAATATATAAATATTACTAATATCTAGGTTTTCAAAAAAAAACCAAACTTATAAGAAATATAAAACTATATTACTGAGAGGGATTCTTTATACTAATAGATCTTTATAGTAATCTAATAGGAAGAATATAACTTCCCCCCTAATCTTTATATTAAAATCTAGATCGTTAAGTATACTATTAATATACTAGGATAGCTTACCTTTAGAGAGAGGCTTTAGATACTAAATAGTAAAGAGAGTGACAGCTTTCTTAATAAACTTAAAACTAAGTTAATATAGAAGTTATATAACTCCTCTCCTATAGGCTACTAAGGATATAACAGTATACTAGAGATTGTAAGCTAATAATTCTACTAGTCTGAATAATTATAAAGTATCTACTAATTTATATATAATTATAATATATATAGAGATATTTGTATCTAGAGGTAGACTAAAAAGGAATTCCTAAAATCCTTACTAATACCTAACTAATTACATTCTAATCTATTAATAGATTTCATTACTAACTTATCCTCTATAAAAAGATAAGGTAGCTATTACTTCTAGGTTATTATTAATTAACTAAGTAAAACCTCTATATTAGAGGAGATAAATATAATAGAAGTAGAAATATATACCTAATAGTTCCTTAGTTATTACTATAGATTCTATAGAATACTATATTTTATTATAAGTAATAGAGAGTTTAACTAGATAAGTTACTTCTGGAAGAAATTCTATAAGTTAATAAGTATTATATACCTATTAAGTATTAATTACTATCTATAAACTAATAGGATTATAGAATAATATAATTAAGAAATCTAAGTAGTTTTGAGAGTATTCACCTACTAGTCCCAGAATAACTAAAATAACTTACTACTTATTATATAGTTAGCTTTCTGTAACTAGCAGTATAATATAATAGAGATTATATTTTTCTTTATAAATTATAAGTATTATATTAACCTTATTCTAATTACTAAGGAGTATATAGAACTACTTAGTAGTAGTAAGGTTACAGCCTACTAACTAATTAAGAGAATACAGTTAGTAATAATATATATCTATATAGATATAGCTGCTACCTAATAGAGGTTAGAAGCTTAAGTAAATAGAATCTAATCCCCTACAGATTAATATTAAGTTAGTAATAAGGTATAGTTAAATATATCTAACTATAAGTTACTAAAATTAAGCTGAAAGCTAGCCTAACTATATTATAAATATATAGTAGTGAAGGTCTTCTTACTATATATTATAAAGCTAGATATCCTAGAGTCTATTCACCTATAGTTCTATATAGATTTACTCTGGAAAACTACTACTAATCTACTACCTAAGTAGGTTATAGTTAATAACTAGCTGCTACTACTAGTAGATAATAATAAGGAGGTTAAATAGCTAGTTAAAAATATTCTTACTGTGAGGATATATTAAGTGGATAGAGGATACTAACGAGAGGCTCTTACTAAATAGGAAGAATATATAAACCCTATATAGGAGCCTGTCGACACTATTACAGACATAGCAGCCCTAAAGTAATATAAAGTAATATATAGGCTAATTATAGATAACAATAGAAACCTAGCCTACAGCCTCCAGCCAGGCGGCAGCTGGAGAGGAGGAAGGTAATATTACAGACTATACTTAGATATCCAGCTAGGGTTATATCTAGGTATCTAAAGCTAACCCCCTCGCCCGAGTGGAGCCCTAGTAGGCTCTATATAATACTATATATACAGACTTTTCTACGTACCTATAAAAGCTTCTCTTTTACTCCTTAGTTCTAAATAAACAGTATTTTACGCCACCTTCCAGTTAAACAAGCCTAGATCCAGCCCTTCACAATACTATTACTAGGTAAATTTTACAGTTAGAACTATATATAGAGTGAAGAGCTTAAGTACTACTATAAGTATAAAGTAAAAGTAACTAAATAGCTATTTTATAATTTACTACGTTAAGCTAACAAATTTGGAGACTAATTATTAATTAAATAATATTCTAATATTAATGTATTATAGTAATAATAGTTACCTAATACCTTATAGTATTATAATAATATAATTATAGAGATTTTAAAGGCTATTTAGCTATATTAGAAATATTTATACTTATATAAGTATTATTTATATATAAGCTGCATTTAATTAATATATTAATATTAATTGCTAATAAAAGCAGGCTAAGTTCCACCATACCTATATAAAGCTTATAAGTTAGCTTATATTAGAAGTAGAGAACTTTTATATTAGAAGTATAAAGTGTTATCTTAGGGGTAGGTATAATATAGTCTGGATAACGTTAAGGTTACAGATATTAAGGTTATAATAAGTATTTATATAGAGTAGCTATAATTAGCAGTAATTAAATCTTTCAAGATATTTGAATTATATATAAATAGCGTGAGGATATAAGAATATAAAATTAATATAAAAGAAGTTATTAGTTATTTATTATCTGCAAAAAGATTCATATAGGGTAGGTATACTAGCTGCTATAACTATAAGGAATTCAGACTTAAATTAACTTAAGATTAGCTATAGTAGTTAGTGGGGGGTAGAAGGGCTGAAGCTATACTTTAGAGGTAATATATCCACTAATAGTTACAATAGAGAGTAAGCTATCAGTCCCTCCCATAATATTAATATATAAAGTATATCGAAATATAGTTAAGTAGGTAGTATAAATATCTCCCCGGAGGTAAATATAAAAATATAAGTAGCTAACTATTTAGTAAATCTAGATAGTATATTATTATATTAAGGTGGAGTTTGAGTTTCTAAATATAAACTATTAACTATAGTGGTTTTTTAAATAATCTATAATCTTTCTATTTTAAGTTACTTTAAAAGTAGCTTAGTATTTATAGTACGTTTAAGAAACTAATATTAGAATAAATTATTAAGGAATCTCAAGTACTTTATTCAGATATATAATATCTACTAATATTCTTATAAAAGCTAATCATACTACTAGGAATGTTTCTAATTTCTTCTAATTTCTAATAAGTTCTAACATTATATCTAAATGATTTTATAATAAAAATACCTTCTACTATAGAGAATATGTTGAGGTTCTTAATAGTTATTACTAATTAGCTTTTAAAATATATCCAGCTGGAAGCTATAATATCTAAATTTATAGAAGCTTATATAAAATACTTTTAGAATATATAGTAGCAGTTTCATAGTTGCCCCATATTTATTATTACTAACTGGGGCTTTAACTAGATAGATACCTTTTTGTGAACTTTAGATTAATCTATAAAAGTTAAATAACTACTATTAATATTATTTTACTTCTAAATAGTTAGTAGAATAAAGTAAGTAACACTTAAAATTTAAGTATTTCTGTGGATATATTCTATATTTTTATAGATAGATTAGCTATACTATTTTTTATATACTAAGTAGCATTCAATAATAGGAATGTATTTACTACTAAAGTCGCTCTTAATAAGCTTTTAAACAGCTTGCAGGTGATATCTATTTTATATTTTCTAGTAGAAGGATTCTTTATAAATTATTTATAAATTAAGATTTAGAGTAGATTTTAATATTTCCTATTTACCTTAAGGAGGAAATAGCTTTAGCCTAAATTATAATAACTTATATCTAGTAATATAATAAAGTGGAAGCTAATAGGATATAATAAGTAGTAGAGAGGGTTTAGGTTAGTAATAAGATTTAGGTTTTATTATAATATATTAATTTAAACTAGCTGAGTAAGAAACTTAATTAAGTAACTTATAAACACTTTATTTTTAATATACTAAGCTTACTCAATATTGTTTTCAATTATTCCCTATAGTACCTATCTAATAATCTATATTAACTTTATTAAATAAGCCTAAAATATCTTTCTATCCTTATCATAATATAGAGATGTCAATTCTAACTTTATTTTAGTTTTAGCAAGAAAGAATAGTAAGATTCAGGAGAAATATAACGTAAAGAAGATACTAGTAGTAAAATATATCCTAAAGTGGGAATAACACTAAAATATATTAGTTAAATAGAAGGGCTATAATATATTTATCTGGAAGCTTTCAGAAAGCTTACTTAATATTGAAGTAATATTATATTTTAAGTTATAGTATAGGGATGTTTATAAAAATATTAAACCAATATTAATCTACTAATAACAGAAAGCTTTATAGCCTATAAATTAAGTGAGATATATTCTTTAAAATATCTAAATATATAACTATAAAGTGGCTCTAAAGGTAAAAAATTAAGTATTCTATAAAGAAATTATTATTCTCTTTTTCCTCCTTCTCTATGTTTAGAAACTTACTATTCTCTTTCTCCTCCTTCTTATTATTATTCTTGATAGTAATAGATGTAATTAATTAGTAGCTGAGGTATTACTAGTAGGGGTAGGAAGTGGCAAGAATATAGAGGTAATAAATAAGTAAGTTAGTTTTAGTGAAATTGAGGATAAAGCTATAATATTAGTAAAGTATAATATAACTACTAGAATATATTATTATATTGTACTGGAGGAGAATTAGTATAATAATATAGAAGAAAGAAAGAAGGAAGAATTTACTATTATCTATATATTACTACTAAGATAAGTAACAACCTACTTGGAGGTAAAGATAGTAGTAGGTGAGAAGGTATTTTTAGTTTAGAAAGAGGAAATAGTAGATATAGTAATAATATAGAAAGAATGTATCTACTGGATATAATAAAGGTATTTATTATAATACTGAATTACAGTAGAGATATTAGGTAAAACGATAGTAGTACAATAGCCTTTAAAGTTACCTTTCTTATTACAAGCAAGTTAGGTGGGGGTAATAATATACTTACCTTAGATGTTTAAATAATTAACTTAGTTACTAATTATATATAATTTAAAGCTAGTAGTAAGTAGATCTAAATCTTATTTATATTTACTTTTTAATATTACGTATTCGTAGTAGAAGTTACTATAATCTAGAGTATAATTTTAAGCTTTACTACTTCTATTTTCCTTAGTATAATAAGGAAGGTAGGTAATTTTAACTACTTAGGGAGGTTAATTCTCTTTATTATTAAGGCTCCCTTTAATAATATAGCTACTATGAATATGGAAGGTAAACCTACCAGGGGGGATATAGTAGTTAGATTTATTATTAGGGAAACTAATATTAATAGAAATAGTAGCTAATTTAATGGAAGAAAGTGGTAATAATACGGAAATAGAGGTAAGATAGTACTAAATTAGTAGTATTAAAATACGCGTGGGGAGAATATAGATAAATTATCTAGAAGAAAAAAAGAATCGTTACTATATAGAAGAAGAAAGTATATCTTGTAATTATAGAGGGAAGGAAGATTATAATATCAAATTATTTAGAAAGTAGTTTAGAGGAAGGTAATATAAACTTTTCTATTAGCTAGACTATTGAATATTCAAAAGTCTTAGGAGAAATACAAAATACAACACAAATACAAAATACAAATATAAAATACAAATATAAATAAAAATATATTATATATTCTTATAATATATTTATATTTTTCAGAGATATGTATGTTTGTAATAAAAATATGAGTATATGTATTTGTATTTATATTCTTTGTAATTAAATATAAATTATATTTACATTCTAAATTAATTAATATAATATATTTTTATTAGGTATAAATATTAGATAAATGATTTAAATTATTTAATTGATCTTTAATATTATACTATCAATGGTAGTAAAATACAATAAACTGCTAGAAAGTTCTTTAATCTATTATATATAATAAAGATATTTTAAGATTAGTATACATATTAGTATAATATTAAAAAGCGCTTTCACTATACTACTTAATATATAAGAGCAAATATAGTATAAATATAATATCTAGACTTTAATAAAGTAATATATTACTACTATAGTAAATATAGATTTAAAATCTCTATATAAAATAGTATTATTAATGTTTATAATATATTAAATACGGCCGACATACGAATAATACTGGCATAGATACAGACACTTTTAATGCAGCCGCATAGTATCCAAAACTCCAGTAATTACAACACTATAATACTCTAAGGTATCTAGTAACTAATATAGTATATTAATATAAGGATACTATCTAATTAAAAACTAGTCTCCAAAAGTATTAGCTTAATATAGTAGATTATAAAATAGCCAGATAATTATCTTCTAAATATCTAGAGTCTATTTATTAATATTAGTATTTATAATATTACTTAGATTCTTTAGGAGATATTAATATTCTCTATTATAGAGGTTAGAAAGAAATATTTGAAACCTACTATTATATTACCCCGGTTGCAGGTAGCTATATAAATTTAAGAGAAATTCCATTTCTATTATGGAAATATAAATATAAAGAAGCGGTAAATTATAAAATACTTAGCTTTCATAAATGTATTATTTTATTTTATCTTTAAGAGATTTATAAAGATTCTTAAGTTTATAACCTTAGTGGTTACTTTCAGCTATATATATTAAGCTGTAGCTTTACTGAGGCTCCCACTATATAAATTATTACTATAAGGTCTTTCTCCACTATAGAGTTAAATATTATAACTGGGAGCATAATTATCTATAATAAAAGGTACTTTTATGGCTATTTAAACCACTTATAAGCAGAGTATTAAGAATAAATACAAAATACAATACAAGTACAAAATACAAATACAAATAAAAATATATTATATATATTTATATTATATTTATCTTATTGAAAAATGTATATATTTGTAATAAAAATACAAATACATATATTTGTATTTGTACTTTTTGTAATTAAATACAAATTACGTTTATACTTCAGATTATATTAAAAGCAAGCTTTTTAATTAGGTAAAAATAATAATTCAATAGCTTAAATATTTAAATAAAACTTTAATATTACATTTTTATTATGAGTAGTATAGTATATATTACTAGAATACTTTGAATGATATTTAATATCTTACTTTGTATTGTGATTTATATATCTATATATATATACTATTAGATATACTCTTTAGTATTCTACTTAATATATTAAAAAAGACTTAGTAGTGCTATAATATCTATATTTAAATAAAGTAATATTTTACCACTATAGTATATATAGATTTAAGATCTCTATATAAAATATAACTATTTCTTTTTATGATTATTTAACTTTAAGAATATATATTATATTATAGAAACTAGCTACAAGTTAAAGCTATTTAGTTTTAAGATACTAGACTTTAGCTATACAAAACTTTAGTTTGAGTATTACGTGATATATAATATTTATAATATATATTTAAATACAAAAGATACAAATACAAATACATATATTGTATTTATAATGTAATACTTTTTCAAAAAATACAAATACAAATACATGTATTTGTATTTTTTGTAATGATGGAGTAAATAAAAATATATGTATTTGTATTTGTTGTATTTGTATTTTTTGAAATACTCTGCTTATAAGCCAGTATTAGTATAAATACTGTTGCCAGGTAAATTTTACAATTAGAACTATATATAGAATAAAGAGCTTAGATACCACTATGCAAATAAAGTAAAAGGAACCAAATTATTAATTTTTATTATTATCTAACTTCACAAATATTTATAATACTATAGAAACTAGCTATAAGTAAAAAGTATTTAGTTTTGTTTTACTAGAACTTAGCTATATAAAAAGCTAATTTAAATCTTATATAATATATAAGATTTATGATTTATATTTAAATATAAAAAATATAAATATATTATATGTATATATATATATATTTATATTATATTTCTTGGGAGGGGCTAATAGCTTGCTCTCTATTATAACTATTAGTGGATATATTACCCCTTGAAATATAACTTTAGCCCTCCCACCCTCCCGCTAACTACTGTAGCTAATATTAAGTTAATTTAAGCTTAAACCTCCTGCAGCTATAGCAGCTAGTATACCTACCCTATATTAACCTTTTTGCAGATAAGAAATAACTAATAACTTCTTCTATATTAACTTTATATCCTTTCGCCCTTACGCTATATATAATTTAAATATCTTAAGAGATTTAATTACTACTTATTATAGTTACTTTATTTAAATCCTTATTATAACCTTAATATCCGCAACCTTAACATCCTTACCCCATAGATAAAACTTTATACCCCTAATATAAAAGTTCTCCACTATTAATACAAAGTTCTCCGCTACTAATATAAGCTAACTTATAAGCTTTATATAAGTGTAGTGGAACTTAACTTGCTTTTGTTAGTAAACGATCTTAATATATTAAATAAGTGCAGTTAATATATAAATAGAATTTATATAAATATATATACTTCTAATATAGCTGAATAGTTTTTAAAGCCGCTATAATTATATAACTATAATATTATTTAGTATCTGGTAACTAATTCTACTATAGTATATTAATATTAGAATATTATCTAAATAATACCTAGTCTCCAAAATAGTTAACTTAATATAGTAAATTATAGAATAGCTATATAATTCTCTTTTAAATATCTATAGGCTGTCTATTAATCATAGCGTTTAGGACAATTTCAGTAAAGCTTAGTTTAATAAACTAATAGCTTTAGTTATAGTAGTTATAGCTGAATATCTCTTTACCTATTCTATACTTCTTTAGTTACAGATAACTATGTAGATTTCAAGAGTATTTAAATATTATAATAAGAATATAGAAAAGTAATAGATTATAGAATACTTAGCTTTTGCAGGCTTTTTATTTTATTCTATCTTTAAGAGGTTTATAAAGATTCTTAACCCTATAAACTTAGTAGTTACTTTCAGCTATATATATTAAGTCCTAGTCTTACTGAGGCTCTCACTATATAGATTATTACTATAATGTCTTACTCTACATAAGGTTAAATATTATAACTAGAAGTATAATTATCTATAATAATAGGTAATTTTATTACTATGTAAACTAGTTATAAGCTAGTATTAGTATAAATACTATTACTAGGTATATTATATAGTTAGAACTATATATAGGGTAAAAGGCTTAGATACCACTACCGGTATAAAGTAAAAGTAACTAAATATTATATTTCTTTCTCAAAAGATATAAATACAAATATCTATATTTATATTTTTTGTAATTACAGAGAAAATACAAATATATATATTTATATTTGCTGTATTTATATTTTTGAAATACTCTAATAATTAGTATGCTATAGAGAATATACTACTATATATATAGTACTATATATAGTTACTATTTACCTTATAGTATAGTATAATTAATATTAGTAACTTTTCCTTTTACTATATATCCTGATACCTATCTCTATATATAAAAAATAGTATTTCTTATAGTTTATATATTCTTTTCTAAATAATACTTAGATATTTATTTGTCTACTTTACCTAAGTTACCTATTTCTCTATTTAAATATTTATATAGTTTAAAGTAGTGAATCTATTAAAAATGTAGTTTAAAATATCTTTTATAAAGATTTTAGTAAGATTTCTATTTTTCTTAATTTACTATATTTTATAGAGCTTATAGTATTTATCCACTTATCTTAATATTATAGTATTAATTATTAGATACTTTTCTTTAGCAATATTAAGCTTTATGAGATATTTATAAAGTATATATAAGTTAGTATATATAGTAGTTAAAATCTAGAGATACTTTCAGTATTTAAGAGTCTTCTTAAGTAATATAACTATAGTATAAGTAAAACTATTATTAGCTACTATAATATAATTTTCTAAAGTAAATATACTCCTAGTAACCTTTTTACTGTTAGTAAATCAGTAATATACAAGATTACTATAAAATCAAAATAACTATTATTGATTATAATCTCTCAACTCAGAATTATTATAAACTCTAATTAAAATGAGAAATTAGTATTGTTAGTAAACAAGCTATTAATAAAGATATAAAGATATATCTTAGAGAGATTAAATAGTATGAACTTAAGGTCTTAAGTAGAGTATTTTGTTTACCACCTAAGCTATTTATTAAGTGTGGCAGTATTATTATTTAAGAAGTCTTATTTCTATATTATATATAAGAGGTTATATAAAGCCTCCAGCTAATATATAGAGATAGAATATACCTTATATATATATTATTTAATATATATCTTCTTAAGTACCTTCATTGCAGTATATATATTAATAAGAACTAGCTTTTATTTATAATATATATGGGTTGAATCGAGGTTATTACTCTAGAGAAATAGAATATTTCCATTAAATATAAAAAACATAATCTCTAAAGATATAATCTTTAGCTTTATCTAAAATAAAGCTTTCTTAGGCTTCTTATCTTTTTAGTAAGAAAATATTATATTAGAGAGGCTAAAGATATTATTCAAGTATATATTAATAAGGCTAAAGATATTATTCTAAATATATAAGATAAAGAGGTATAAATTACATATTATAGTTTCTATTTATAACCACGTCTTATAATATATAAAGTAGGTTACCTACCAGTAGGTTCTAGCCTCAGTAAAGCTATAGAGTAACTTGTTGATAATTATTATAAAGTTGGAGAATCTTACCCCTTAAGATATAAAGATAGATTAGCTATATTATACCTAATAAGCCTTATTTTAACTTAAATATAAACTTAGGTAATATTATAAAGCTATATATACCATTATATCCTTATACTAAAGGAAAGTTAAAACTATAGCTAAATTTAACTATTAGCTGCTTTATTAGATTATTAGTAATTACGTAAAAATCTTAAACTTACTATAGTTGTCAAAGCTTTAAATTATAAACTCCAATTTCTTATATATCTTATTAACTTTCAAAAAAACGTTATTAATAATAAAAAACTTAAAATACTTGCACTTCTTATGGAAAATAGAGTTATATTAAATAATCTTTATAATAGTATTATTAATAATATTTTTAACCTTCTTTTTAATTAACTTCTTAAATAGTAGGCTAGATATTATAATAATATCTTTTATATAGAGGGTAAGTAACAATACTAAATCTAACTAAGTTTTAGCTATAAGATATACTAAAAAATAAAGCTTTTAGTTAAATTCTAGAGTTAGTAAGTAAACTATATATCTATAAGTTTTAAAACCTATAAGTGAGTATACTTTATCAAGTATTCATAGTTAAGATATTATATTACTAATTACTTAAAGAGGAAGAGTATTATTACCTCTTAAGATAGAGGTAGTATAAGACATTAGTTATATATTTAGAAGCTTAAGAATAGCTATAGAAAAAGTTTAAGTAGTTATATAAAATTATAAGCGTTTATTTACTAATTAAGTACTGATAGATTTTGAGTTAGTCTAAGAAATAATATATAAAACTATAAGTAGTAATACTCATAAACTTAAGACTATATTATTATTATTAGAGGTTTCTAACTTACTATTAAAGTATAGCTTTATAATTATTAAGTGTAACTCTTGAGGGCTATAAGGAAGTTTAACAATATAGATTTTACTGCAGGTAGTAAGAAGATAGTATAGCTCTTACTAGCCCTTTTTCTCTTACTAAATATAATTAAGGAATTAAAATAGGAAAGTTATTATATAAGATATATTAGGCTATTATATATTACTAAAGGAATTTTTATAATATATTTATTATACTAATATTAAACCTTCTCTGTAACTTTATATATAACTTAAGCTTAGATAATAATATATAAAGAGAAATTAGAATCTTCTATAAGGTATAGGTATACTCTAAAAATGAGTGGTAAAAATATAAAACTCTTTAGCCTAATGGTCTTATTAATTGCCTTATATACTACTTAAAGGAATATTTCTTAAGTAGTAATAGGAAACTCTATATAGTAAATCTTATATATATAATAGAAAGGTATATAGTAATACTTTGCTTTTCTAACAATATTATATATCTTAAGAAACATAATATAAACTATTAGTTCTATAGTTTTTACCTCTAACTTAAAGTCTTTAGATTAAAGAATCATATTCATATTAGTAGAAATAAAGTTCGGAGGACTTCAGTATATATTAATCTAATATACTCTTAAGGCTTTCTATATTATCTTCGATAATATATTAAGTAAGGAGTATGCAGTATCAAATACTATAGTAGCGTTAATATTATAAAGTATATTATAGTTATTAATATAAATAATATTCATAATAACCTTGAAATTCAAGTTAGTATTATCTTAAATTGTAAGTTAACAATATAAGGAAATAATACTATATATTTAGTAGTAGTAGTAATATCTCTTAAGGACCTTACTAGTATACTATCTAACCAGATATTCCACCTTATTAAGAATATTATAGAGATATATTATAGCTAAATATCTAACGTAGTAGTAGAATCTTATATTTATATTTCTATAAAATATATAAAGCTCATTATCTTTCTTTATTAAGAAGTATCTATGAATACCCCTATTTTCAAATAATAAATATAATCCTTTTACCTTAATAAAGTTTATTATAAATATTATTAAATATAATACTCAGATAATTAATATCTATAAGGTAGAGAGGAAAGAATATATTATAAGTAGTTATATAAAATGTAATAATACTAAGTAATATAAGAATATTTACTATTCTAAGTATTATAATAGAGGCAAAGTATTGAGAGTAAATACAAAATACAATACAAATACAAAATACAAATACAAAATACAAATACAAAATACAAATACAAAATACAA
>MASP02000614.1:0-29273 GCA_001693025.2 Colletotrichum lindemuthianum | reverse complement strand
ACCTTTAACGTAAGGTATCACTTTACCGGATGTAGGTCTCAATCCTACCTACCTCGCTACAGTTTTTGATAGTTATATTATTAAGTTATTAATAGTTAATATAAAATTATAATTTACTGTCTTTCTTAAGTATAAATAGAATTAAATTTCCTACTAGTAATATTAAATATTTAATATAACTTTTCTTAAGATATTTATTAATATACTTATTCAGTATTTCTATTTCTGTTTAATTAAGTTTATAGATTTTACTGAATTTAGGCTCCTTCTCTTTCCTTAAAGGGATTTTATAATTATAGCTTATATACTCTAGTAGTTTAGTTTTAATATCTTCTATAAAGAATATCTTATAGATCTAGTATTTTTAGCGATAGTCTGAAGTTAATCTATCTTATTATTAACTCTTACTACTATTATAATATTTAACGTCTAGGTTACTATATTCTTAATTTTAAAGTAAGTAATAAATCTTTATACTCTCAGAGTTATATCTAATTTATATAGAATCTTATTATCTGGAGAGTTCTCAGGAACTGAATCCTTCTATTAGAGTTAGTTAGTCTTCGAATTTATCTATAGGTTATTTTTTATAACTATAGGACTCTTAAGATAATATCTTAATTACTTATTTCTATTATATTAAAAATATAGTCTTTCTTCCAGCTATAGTAATTTAAAGGGAGGTATATAGTCTCTAAATTAATAATATCTCCACTATACTTAATAATCTCTCTTTTAACAGTATATAGTTAGTATAGTTTAGTCTTTATTATCTATAGAATCTATTATTTATTTACTATTTATAGTAATATAAAGTTTCCTTAAATATTATAATTAATTAGAGCTTATATTTTATATTGATTTACTATAATATTAAGGTGAAAGTATTTATTATTATATTTTGCTGTTATTAAGTATAAGAACCTTATCTAAAATACCGATCTTTTTTCTTATTTAGTAGGTAAGTTTAGTTTTTCGACTATTTATAATATTTCCATTCTGATATTATTCTACTTTCGTGATAGTAGGTTATAATCCTTCCTTCTTGAAGTATCTTACTGAATATTAATACTTCATATTCTAGTATTAGTAATATAGGTTAGGTTTTAGTATCTTACTTCTAAAGTTTGTTATATTAATAATATTATTCTCTTACTTTATTAATATAGTTAGTAGATTATATAGTGGTCTAATTTACAGTCTATCTATTTACTGATAATAGTATTTATTTATACTATAGGGTAGGTTTTACTGAGTGTAAATATTATAAAGTGGTCTTTATTAAAATATTAAAATTCTCAAAATAGTAGATTTATATTAAGGTATATATTTAGGCTTAGATTATTCTTAAATTATTATAGGAAGAATTATCTGTTAAATTTATTACTAAAGTATAGTATATAATTATCTTATATATAATATACCTAGAAAATAGTTTAATAAGCTAGGTAATTAGTTTATAGAAGTTTATAGTCTATATTATAGAGGATTATCCTAGGGTAATTTAGAGTCTAATTACCTAGAACTCTATAGAATATAATGAATTACCTATCTTAAGTTATGTGAATATTCTTAATTCTAAGTTACTTACTTTTATTACTATATAATTACTATAAAGTTGAGAATTCTGGATTTTTGATAGTATTATTATCTGACTTAATATTATTATTAATTAACTTAAATAGGTTACTTAGGTTAATATAGATTCCTAAGCTAACTTTAATATATTTTTACTGATAGAGGTTATTAAGTTATCCTTCAATCTTACGTTCTAGTTTATAATATTTAACTATAATAAGGATCTTTATTAGTATCTTATTACTTATTTTAAGTAGTTATATAAGAACTTAAGTAAGAAGTAGATTTCTTCTAATATTAATTCTCTACTAAATCTGATATTAGATTCACTATAGAAATTATCTATTAGATATCTAACTAATCCTATAGTAAAATTCTTTTTTAACTATTTATAGCTATAGAATTACTATTTTACTTTCTTGTATTCAGTCTCACTTAGAGACTAGCATAAAGTTTTCTTCTTTCTTAATATTAGCTTCTACTAATATCTTCTTAATATAGTATTCTAATTATCTAGAAGGATTCTTAGGATACTATCCTATATTATCCTTAGATCCTTAGTATATAATATAAATATTACTAAAATAGACTATCTAAATTAGAAAAATATAAAGTATTTCCTTCTTAATAATATTAGCTTATTAAGATTATTTAAATACTAGGTGAAATTATTATCTTTATTACTAATACTTAAGTAAATAGTAGTTTTTACCTATATATCCTAGTTTATTATAATTATAATATTTAAAATCTTATTATCTATTATCTTTAGTATTAGCTTATGTAGTAAGGTCTATAGATCCTCTATAATAACTATAAGATATACTTATTTATAGAGTAAATTATTATCTAGTTTCCTAATTATTATATTAATTCTAGTAGTTATATAGTAGTCCTTAGTATTTATATTTACTATTAAATTATTAAGGTTATTACTATTTACCTTTTTTATAGTGATACTTAAAGAGTTAGTTATTAATCTTAATAGTCAGTTTTATATATATCATAAAACTACTAAGTCTATCTTATTTAATAAGTTTATTTTTAATATCTTCTTTTAGTTCTTAATAGAATATAAAGATCTTAATATTATTAATATAGTTAAGTCTAATATAGATATATCTGAATTTAGCTATATAGTATATAGCTATATCTTTCTACTTAAAAGCTACTAGGTTTTATTTATATTATTATTATTTATCTAGTTTTTAAAATAGTAAGATTAGAGTATTTTTAAACCTATAGTAGCCTATAAAGATAGTCTAAGTCTCTAACTTAAAATTATTCTATTTATAAGTAAGAAAGTTAGTAAGATAAAGTTTAAATTACGTAAAGGCTCTTTCCTTAAGGAATAAGATAGTATAAATAACTTATTTAGCTTTATTTTTAAAATTGAAATTAAAAAACTAATAATAAGTTTAAACTTAAGTAAGGAATTCCTTAAAATATCTAGAAGTTCTATTAAAAACCTATAGTAAATTAAATTAAAGTTTCTTATAAAATTTAACTAGAGTCTAGATAATATTATTAGTAGTATGAAGAATATTAACCTCCTACTAAAGAGTAAAAGGTTACTATTAATCTAAGTTATTATAAAGATTCTACTAAAATTAGGTAACTTCTATAATATTACTATTAATAATCTTCTATATTTTAGCTATATCTCTATTAGTCTGTTAAAACTATTATATAAACTTAGTAATATTATTCTTTTTATTACTAGAAAGTTTAATATGTTTTATTCTTTAGTCTAGAGGTTTAATAAGTTATTTACTTTTAGAGGATATTCTCTAAAAACTAGAAGAAGTAGAAGAAGTTTAGTATTTAGTAATAATAGTAATATTCTTTCCTAGATACTATTAAGTAAGTATTATAAAATTAACTTACTAAATAGAAATAATTAAAATATTATAGTTAACTTTAGGTTTAGTAGAGGTAAGTTTATTAGTAATAAGTTTAAACTATAATATATAGGTAATAACATTATTATAATATTAATAAGATTAAGGTTTTAGAGCTTATAGTAATTAAGTATAAACCTAATAAGAGGATTAAGGGATAAAGTTAGAAATATCTAAAGATAATTATAAAGTTAATTACTCAAAGGCGATAGAAGTCTGATCTTAAGTAAACTTAAGTTTATTCTATATATAAATCCTAATTCCTAGTGTAGTAATTACTAATTACTACTTACTAATAATTAATTATTAATCACTCTTATATATATAGAGTAATTACCTTATTATTATCTCTATATAACTTATACTATAGTTCTTCTATACTAAGTGGAGCTTTTATTATTTCCATATTATCTTGTATATAAAGGTTCTGTAACCACTAGGTATCCTGCGGGGCGTCCCTTAATCCTATAGTTCTAAAAGGTCGTAACAGTAAGCAGCTTATATTTAGAAATCTAAATTCTACTTTAATATAATAGTATACTATCTAACCTTACTCAATAGTTAGCTACTTATATTTTTATATTTCCCTTTAGGGGGAATATTTATACTATCTATTAAATTATATTCTAGTGGATTCTATATGTTAATATTACTAAAGTTTCTTAGTTTTAGAATATTAGTAATATAGTATTCTCGAAAACTATATATCTATCCGGTAGTTTAGCGGCGTTTTACTAGTAATTATAAACTACTAATATAGATTATTTTCTATTTCTATCTATTTCTAACTTTTAAATTAAGATTATCGAGAGTAATTTAACTATATTCACTATATTAAGTTGTAGGAAGTAGAGAATCTATATTAGAGGTTATAGTTTAGTTATATTATCTTATATTTACCTTAATAGAATATTTAGATACTCTATAAGGTAACCTAGATAGTATTTTATAATAAAACTTAATTCTAATAGAAATTCAGTCTATCTAGCCTATTACTTTAAGATCAACCTTAGATTTATAAAATATTCTAAAGCTTTATAGTTAGAAAGAATAATAAAGGGTTCCACTATACTTTATAATTTTACTAATTATTCTTTTAAATATAATATAACTACTAATATCTTCTTATTATAAATAGTATAATTTTACTAAATTAGGGTTAGTTAAGCTAAATAGTAAGCTACTGCCTGCAGAATATTCTTAATATTCCTATGTAATAAGTAACTTCTTAATACTACCTTAGAATTATCTATCTTTATTACTATAGGTTTCTCTGGATTCTATTAGGCTATAAATAGCTTTAATATAAAATAATCTTAAGGATATTAAATACCTTCTTATAAGCTTTATTCTACTAAAATGGAATTTCCTTCTATATTAGCTATATAAAAGATTCTTTTAGGCTGGAGAAGTAATCTATTAGGTTATAATAGAAGTTTATAAACCTAAGGAAGCTTCAGATACCTTAGATATTCTTAGGAACCTTCCACTTCCAAATAATTTTAATCTTTTTGAAGTTATATTATATTTCCCTTCCCGCCTTAATAATAAAACTAAGATATTTAGTTTTCTATATTAAGAACTTATATGTCTTTAAATTTAAATATAGATTAATCTTCTTTAGCTACCTTAGAATTTAAGTAACCTTAGTTTTATAATTAACCTATAATCTGTAGCTATAAATATAAATATTATTAAGATATATTATAATAGAATGATCATTATAGGCTATACCTAGATATTTAGCTAGAGCTATACCCAGGCATCCGAAGCTAACCCCTTCGCCTAAATGATGCCCCAGTGGGCCCTATATAGCACTATATATACAGACTTTTCCACGCACTTATAAAAGCTTCTCTTTAACTCCTTAGTTCTAAATAAACAGTATTTTACGCCACCTTCAAGTTAAATAAGCTTAGGTTCAGTTTTTTATATATTTAGAACTTAGTGTTATTTACTATATAGATAATATTAGGTAGAGTATAGCTTCCCACTAGTTAAGTATATAATTTAGTTAAATATAGCTTCTAGAATATAATATTATATAACAGGTAACTAACTAACTAATATAAAGAATAATAAAGAATATTAGAATCCCTCAGGATATCTCTATAGATAGTAATTATATAAGTAAACTACTTTAGTAGTAATTATAATATATCTTAAGCTTCCTCTATCAGAAAATTAATAAGTTTTTATATAAGTTAGTAAGATAAGATATTATAGTAGATATTAACTTCCAGGTAGTTACTATAATAAATATCTCTAGCTTATATTAGGATACTCTAGTTATTTCCAGTATAATATTTATTAGGATAATAATCTTTAGGGTTAATAATATTACTATATCTCTACTAGTAGCTAACTACTAGAGGAAGCTTCTTTCCCTATTTCTAAGGTTTTCAGTTAAATAGAAGAAATACTAAATATAAGCTTAATAAATAAAGGTTAAGCTTAAAATTAACTACTATTTCTTAAATAATAATTAGGAATACTAATATTTAATTTACTTCTACTTAAACTTCAGTTTTTAGTAGGTAGTTAAAACTTTCTATATAGTGGGAAAACTAGAAAATTTTTATAATCTAAATAATTTTATAAGTTACCTAAATGGAATTTACCTAAATCCTAATAGCTAACTTCATGCTATTATCTAGCTATAAAACCTTAAATAGAAGGAAAATAAATATCTAACTATCTTTCTATCTTAGTTTAAAAAACCTCTAACTAATACTAAAAGATATATATAGCTAGATATAGTCTAGACCTTCCTACTAGAAGTTACTTTACTTTCCTACTTTAAGAAACTACTTATTATAGTTAATCTTTCTATAAAATATAAATTTTAGTTATTTAAAATTTAAAATATAACTTAGAAACTTAAATATATAAAGGGAATATTAATATGCTATTAGCCACTCCACTAAATACCTACTACCTATAATATAGAGAGTAATATTATAATACCTAGAGCGGTTAAGAAATAATAATAATACTGAAAATTTAGTAGCTTCTTTTCTACCCCTAAGGAATATTCTAAAGACCACTAAGATACCTACTAATACTTCAGATACGGCAAGAAAAACTATATCTATAGGAATTATAAAGCCTAAAAATATAAAAGAATTAGCATGAAAGTTACAAAAGCTATAACTACTTCAGATTATACTGGAAATAACTAGAGGGATAATACTATCTTACCTAATAATAATAAGAATTCAGGAAAAAAGTAACTTTAGAGTAAAGTTAGACTCTAGAGTAAACTGAGGCGGAAGTAATAGAATAGGGAAAATAACAGAAAAAAGAACAGGTAAGTAATTAGTAGTTAGTTACTATTTAGACTAGAATTAATAAAGATTACTTTATTAATATATTTATTAATATAGACTATAATATCTATATTATTATTAATATCTTCCTTATAAAGAAACTTTATCTTCTGCTAATTAATAAGTTAAAGAAATAGATAAGGAAATATATTACTAAGCTATTATTTAGTAATATCTAGAGGGTAGTTATTCTAGCTTTAAAAATTAGTAGTTATATATAGATAATTTACATCTATATTATAGAGAGCCTATAGCTACTTTTATATTTAAGGTAGCTATAAATAGAAAATAGTTATATTACTTATAATACTGAAACCTGATAGATAATATATAGAAAAGGTAATATAATAGTATATTTAGAATATTAGGATAAGTTAATATTACTTAAGGAGATTCAGTTAGCTTAGCTACTTAATACTAATTTATTTATATTTATTTATTAGTATATTATATAGTATAATAGTGAGGTATTAAGCTTCTACTAGATTATATTTATTAGTCTGGCGGATATTGAGAAAGTATTAACTTTAAAAGTGGAGGTAAACTTAAGAAATTATATTTCTATAGATATCTTAAAGAAATTTCCAGATTCTTTCTATTTAGATTCAGTATACTAACTACCTTCCAGTTAATTATAGATAAACTACTATATTCTATTAATTTCGAATAATAAGAAATAGAAATTAGATTTTCTATAGAAATCCCTCTATAATATATTATAGAAGAAGCTTCTAATACTTAAGACAATTCTAAAGAATTTACTTAATAAGGAATTTATTAAAGTAAGTAACTTCTCTATTAATATTTTAGTTTTCTTTATAAGAAAGTTAGATAGAGGAATATACTTCTATATAAATTATAAAGCTTTTAAAATAATTATAAAGAAGGATTATTACCCTCTCCTCCTTATATTAGAGATCCTCCAGAGGGTTACTACTACCTATTAGTATACTAAACTTAATATTATTACTATATTTTAAAAAATTAGAATTAAGAAAATAGATTAAGAGAAAATAGCTTTTTAAATATATTATAGTCTTTTTAAATAGATAGTATATCCCTTCAGACTTACTGATACTTCCACTATATTTTAATAATATATTAATAGTTACCTATAATAGTTTTTAGATAATTTTATTATAGTATATATTAATAATATTCTAATTTATATTAGTAGTTTACAAAAGAAATATAAAAAGAAAGTCTACTAGATACTTAGCTACCTTATTAATATAGACCTTAAGTTAAATTCCAAAATATCTAAGTTCTTAGTTATTATAGTGAGGTATATTAAGTTTATTATATTAGCTAGAAAAAGCTTTTCTTATAATCTTAAGAAGTTAGAAGCTATTACTTACTAGCTTCTCTCCAGCTTACTAAAGAATATCTCTAGTTTTCTTAAGTTTATAAATTACTATAAGGTTTTTATATTTTAGTATAATATTATTATAAAGGTTTTAAACTGCCTGAATTAAAAGTTAGTTTCCTCTAACTGGAAACTAAAATAGTAGGAGGCTTTCCTTTTACTAAAATAATGTTTCGCTATAAAACTAATTCTGCAAATATTTAATTCTAATATTTTCATAATAATAGAGATAGACTATTTAGAACATACCCTAGGAGGTTTATTAATCTAAAATAATAAGGCTGAAGTAAGTTATTTAGTAGCTTTTTACTTCTAATATTTAATTCCCGCGGAGTTTAATTACCTAATCCACAATAAACAACTTCTTACAATACTAGCTTATTTATAAATATAGAGAAAAAAGCTGCAAAATATCAGAAAGTTTAAGATCCATACTAATTATAAGGACCTTAAGTATTTTATAAAGAAATAATAGCTTACGGAGAAGTAAGGTTAGTAAGTGAAGAAGTTATTTTAGTATAACTTTTAGCTTAAGTATCAGCTAGACGCCTAAGTAGTAGCCTCTAATATTCTTTCCTAAAAGAAATAAAATATTCCTAAAGAGTAGAATAATAAGAGGTAATAGAAATAGGTAATATAAATTATTTTAGATACTACTATTTCCGCGGGACTCTAGGTAGAATATATAGATATTACTAATATCTAGGTTTTTAAAAGAAAACTAAATCTGTAAGAGATATAGAACTATATTGCTAAAAGAGACTTCTTATACTAATAGACTTTTATAGTAGTCTAGTAGGGAAAGTATAACTTTCCCTCTAACCTCTATATTAAGGTTTAGATTACTAAGTATATTATTAATATACTGGAATAGTTTACCTTTAGAGAGAAACTTTAGATACTAAATAGTAAAAAGAGTAATAGCCTCCTTAATAAACTTAAAACTAGGTTAATATAGAAGTTATATAACTTCTTCCCTATAGGCTACTTAGAGTGTAATAATATACTAAAAGTTATAAGTTAATAGTTCTACTAGCTTAAATAGTTATAGAATATTTACTAATTTATATATAATTATAATATATATAGGGATATTTATATTTAGAGGTAGATTAAGAGGGAATTCCTAAAGTGTCTGCCAGTATCTAACTAGTTATATTCTAATTTATTAATAGACTTTATTACTAACTTACCCCCTATGAAAGAATAAGGTAGCTATTACCTCTAGATTATTATTAATTAACTGGGTAAGGTTTCTATATTAGAGAAGATAGATATAATAGAGGTAGAGATATATATCTAGTAGTTTCTTAATTACTATTATAGGTTCTATAGAATACTATATTCTATTATAAGTAATGGAGGGTCTAACTAAGTAAGTTACTTCTGGAAGGAGTTTTATAGATTAATAGGTATTATATACCTATTAAGTATTAGTTACTACCTACAGACTAATAGGATTATAGAATAGTATAATTAGAAGATCTAAGTAGTTTTAAGGGTATTTATCTATTAGTTTCAGGATAATTAGGGTAATCTACTACTTATTATATAGTTAGCTTTCTATAATTAGTAGTATAGTATAATGAGAACTATATCTTTCTTTATAAATTATAGATATTATATTAACTTTATTCTATTTACTAAGAAGTATATAAAACCACCTAGTAATAGTTAGACTATAGCCTACTAGCTAGTTGAGAGAATATAGTTAGTAATAATATATATTTATACAGAGATAGCTGCTTCTTAGTAGAGATTAGAGACTTAGTAAATAAAATTTAGTTTCCTATAGATTAATATTAAATTAGTAATAAAGTATAGTTCAATATATCTAACTATAAGTTACTAAAATTAAACTAAAAGCTAGCCTAACTATATTATAAATATATAATAGTGAAGATTCTCTTACTATATATTATAAAGCTAAAAAAATAGTTATAAAATTATAAAACTTTAAGATACTTATTAATAACTAACTAGGTTTCCTTAATAATATTATTTTTATTTAGTGGATATATTTTATAATCTAGAAGTAATAATAAGAAAAAACCTATTAAGATCTTATAAAACTTACTATATATCTAGCTACTTTAAAAAACTAGTTTTAAGAAGTATCTTAATAAGTAGAGAGATCTATAGTTTATTTACTATTATTAGTAATAGATATAACTTCTTAATAATACAGATAATACAAATAATAAAACTTTCAAAATTAAGAAAAATAGTAACCTCCTTATAACTAAAACTAATAGTATAAACTTCCTACTTTACTCCCTACAGTATTTCTTCTATATATTAATTTTATAAATAATCACTAAGAGACTAGACCTCTCTTTATTAATATACTAATAGCTAAGAGTATAACTAATTTAATAAAGATATATAACTTTCAGATAAAATATAGAGAAGCTTTCTATAATATCTTTAAATTAAAAATCTATATTTTTAAAGATTATTATTTAAAGGTAAACATACTTAACTATATATAAACTAAAGTATTTTTAATTATACTGAAAGACTAAGCTCTTAAATACTACTTTAATTACTTTAGTAATCCCCTCAATCCTATAATATTTTATAATATAGCTTACTATATTAAGAACTACTTTAAAAATAATGAAACTTAATAGGTTTACCTTACTAACTAGTATAATATAATATTCAGAAGTATTATTACTAATAACTAAGATAAGATAAGAAAGAAGGTATTTAAGATCCTTTTCACTAAACTGATATATATTTAGAGAACCTTCCCTCTTAAATAGTATACTAGTTTCAGTCTCTAAAATTACCTCTTAAATATATACTAAAAAATATTAAAGTATTAGCTAACCTTCTTTAGTCTTATAGTAATATACTAGGAAGTTTATAACTCATTATAATTTACAGTTAGTATTATTATAAGCTTTCCTCCTATAAAATCTGAATATATATTTAAAGATATTAATAATCTTGAGGAATTCTTATTAATTAGTATAGATTAATATTAAACTAACTGAATATATAATTTACCTTAGAGCTCTTACTAAAAATATAGATATAGCTATTAAGGATACTCCTAAATATTATTTAGAGGAGAATATTACTTAACTCCTACTACCTTATATAGTTAAATTTATAAAAAATATTATATCTATAGTAAATCTAGTTACTAGTTAATAAAATATTCTCTTAAAAAGGAAAGAAGCTTTTATAATTAATATAAATCTAACTTCTATATAATATATATATTAGTATCTATTTATTACTACTTCTTTATATAATATAAGGAAGTAGAAAGTTTAAATAATAAGCTTAAAGATACTTATAAAATTAATATTAAGGATAATATAGTAATATATTACCTCTAAAATTATTAATTTAAAGATTAACCTAAAATATCCAATTTCCTAAGTAACTTTTTAAATCATTTTATAACTTCTTACTTTAAAAAATAACTTATACCTCTAGATAGTTTAAAAACTATAAGGATCCTCTAGAATTAAGTAGTAATCTATATTCTAACGAAAGACGATAATATAATTAGGAGATTATTATTCTAATATTTATATTTATTCTTAAAATATACTATTTAGATATAGTTTTCTAAGGAATTTTACTTAATATAGATACTAGTAGTTAGTTTATAGCTACCTACTTTCAGTTTAATATTCTAAAATAAATTATCCTTCTCTCTATTTTCTTAAAAACTTCTAGAGGAGAATTAATTTCTATTTATTTTAGAGGAGGTAAATTTATAAAGATAATAGATATAGTTAATATACTTATACTACTTAATATAATAATACTCTATATAGTTTCTTATAAGATCTTATTTTCATTATATTCTACTAATATAGATTACTTAAATATTATTTCTAACAATATCTATTCCTAATTATATTAAAATAAGAAGGTTATTTTAGTTATGTATAAATAGGAATATCTATAGATATTATTAGATAAGGAGGAGATACTTACTTCCTTATACTTAATAGAGATTAAGATCTAGAGATTTTATTATTACTTTCAATATCTATCTATTAGATATTTCTAAGAAATACTCTATAAAACTGAATATTTAGTTAATTAAGAAGTTTTTATAGTTTTTAAAAAATACTACTATTAGTATCAAATATATAATATTACTTCCTCTTAATTTAAATTTACTTTCTATAATAATATTAACTTTAACTTTAAAGTTAGTATTAATATCTTTTACTTTAAAAGTGACTACTCTATCCTCTATATTATTAATATAGCAATAACTTTTAATATTACTTAATTTCTACCCAATATTTTAGTAAGATTAATATAGAAAGTCCTTAAAATATACTAAATTAATATTTACCTAGGTCTATCTAATTTTATCTCTACTAATACTAAAATAAACTTCTAATCTGAAAATTTCTATTTAGAAGCTAAAATAATAAGCTTAACTATTATAATTATACCTTTTAAGGTTTATAATAATATTAGTAAGATAGAATATTACTATATTCTTCTATATTATATATATAAGATTTACTATTAAGAGTATTTATTATTATGGCGAGAGTATTATCTTTAAGCTACTTATAAGTTAATAAATAATATTATTAGCCTAAATAGTCTTATATTTATACTTCTTATCTTTAGAGTTTACCTCCAGCTTACTAAAGATTCTGCTTTATTTCCAGAGATAATCTTATAAATATAGGTAGTCTAAAAAGTAACTAAAGCTATCTACTATAAGTATATAAAAAGGATTATTAATACTACTACAGCTATTTATAATAATCTTAATATATTATAAATTATAAGCCTCCCACTATAATTCTCTATATATATATAGTAAGAAAAGAAAGAATAATAAGGTTCCTTCTACCTACTTACTACTTATAGTAAAATATATATTATTAACTTTCCTTATAGTCTTTAAGAGCTCTACTTAATTATTAAAAAAGTATATTATAAGAATAATAATAATTCTCCTTAGTTATATATTTTAGTAGAAATATAGAAGAACTTCCGCTATAAGTATAATAATAGTAATATAAATAAGACTAAAGATTCCTCTTAAGAAGCCTCACTTACCTTAATCTTATTTCCTATTATTCTTAAACTTCTTAATACTCTAGAGATACTAGAAGATAATAGTATCCTCCCTCCTTATATTAAAAGTAATATACTACTACTCTCTAATAAAAATAAATATACTAAATATTATAAAGTTATAAAGTTATTTCTTAAACTCTTAAGAGTTATATTTAACTAAGAAAAACTCTTTTAATAGAAAGGTAACTAAGAAAACTAATTTATAACCTTCTTTATAATTAAGGAAGAAGCTAATCTAACTTTCTCTTAATTTCTCTACTAAAAAAGAATTATTATTATTTCTGACTTTACTTTTAAAGAGTTAATAAAAAAGGAAATAGGAAGTATTATTAATAATAATATAGTTAGAATTATCCAGTATAATTCTACTCTCTAGAAAGATTATATTATCTTTAAGTCTTAAATTATTGATAGAATTAAGAAAAAGGATAGTAACTCAATATATAAAAAGTTAAGACTTATAACCTAAAGTTTTAGAGATAATAGGAAATTTATAATTCTTATTTAGTCTCTTATAATTCAGAGAAGTAATTAAAAATTAATTATAATTATTACCTCTATATTAATGAAAAATAAAAGCTTCCTCCTCTAGCTAAAAGATATTATTTACGTTTATATTTAAGCTAAAACTAAACTTATAAGATATATTATAACTAAGTTACTAACTTACCTTAAAGACTAATATTCTCTAGAATCTATAATAATAATTATTAAACTACTTTACAGTTTAGCTAAAGTTAGTATTTACTAGTAGGTAAGATATTTAAAATATTATAAAAAATAGTTATATATAGAGATATCTATCTATAACTCTTATATCTTTGTATCTTAACCTAATAATAAGGTATTTAGTATAATTAGTATATAAACTAATAACATTTTCAGTCTTTCTAATATTATTTTTACTTAATAAGAGAATAAAGAATTAGTAAAACCTATCCTTATAGTAAAATCTAAAATCTTTCTTATAAAGTTAATATTACTAGTATTTAATAGTAGTATACTCTCTCTCTAAAGTAAAGACCTCCTTCTTAAGTAAAAGAACTAAGGTTATAAGCTTACTATTATCAATATCGTCATAAACCCTAAGATACTTAAAAAAACCTATATTAAAAAATATATATAGAGAGTATATATTACTTTAATTTACTAGCCTGAGGTACTTTTTAACTTCTTATATATAGTATAATAATAATAATCCTCTAGTAATAATATTACTACTTTTAATGAATATATTAAATAGTAAATAGAATATTTAGATTAAAAGTTAATCTTTATCCCTCTTAACCTCTCTAAAATATACTTCTATATTTTCATAAATAGCTTCTTTACTAATAATATTAACCTATTATTTTAACTGGAATTTATAATAATTCTAGGCTAAAATATAGCTACTAGTAAAAGTAAGTTTATAATTTAAGGTACTTTAGTCTATTACTTAATAGCTAAAAGTGAAAAGATAACTAGAAATATACTTACGTTAGAGATTTATATTATAGTTACTAATAGAAACTTTATATATATTATTACTATATTTTTATAAAAGATTATAGTATATTATAACCTTCCTTCTATTTTTATAATTATCCATACTAACTTATACTTATTATATAAATATCTTATAAAGTTTAGTATTATAGAAGAGAAGAAACTTATAATTAATATTATAGCTTTAAAGTAATTATATAAATATTAATATGAAGGGCTGGATCTAAGCTTATTTAACCGGAAGGTGGCGTAAAATACTGTTTATTTAGAACTAAGGAGTAAAGAAGAAGTCTTTATAAGTACGTGGAAAAGTCTGTATATATAGTATTATATGGAGCCTACTGGGGCCCACCTGGGTGAGGGGATTAGCTTTAGATACCTAAGTATAGCTCTAGCTGAATATTTAGGTATAGTTTATAATATTATCCTCCTCCTCTCCAGCTGCCGCCCGGTTGGAAGCTATAGGCTGAATTACTATTATTATCTATAATTAGCTTATATATTACTTTCTACTATTTTAATACTACTATATCTATAATAATATTAACTAGCTTCTATATAGAGTTTATATATTCTTCCTATTTAATAAGGATCTCTTATTAGTATCTTCTTCCCACTTAATACTTCCTTATAGTAAGAATATTTTTAACTAGCTATTTAGCCTCTCTATTATTATTTACTAGTAGTAGTAACTAACTATTAACTATAATCTGCCTAGGTAGTAAATTAGTAGCAGTTTTCTAAAGTAGATTTATATAGAACTATAGGTAAATAGACTCTAGAGTATCTAGCTTTATAATATATAGTAAGAATATCTTTACTACTATATATTTATAGTACAGCTAGGTTAGCTTTCAGTTTAGCTTTAGTAACTTATAGTTAGATATATTTAACTATATTTTATTACCAACTTAGTACTAATTTGTGGGGAACTAGGTTTTATTTACCTAGGTTTCTAATTTCTACTGAGTGGCAGCTATCTCTATATAGATATATATTATTATTAACTATATCCTCTTAACTAGCTGGTAGGTAGTAGTTTTACTATTATTAGGTAGCTTTATATACTTTTTAGTAATTAGAATAAGGTTAATATAATATTTATAATTTATAAAGAAAGATATTATCTTTATTATATTATACTGTTAATTATAGAGGGCTAACTATATAATAGGTAGTAGGTTACCTTAGTTATCTTGAGATTAGTATATAAATACTTTCAAAACTACTTGGATTTTCGAGTTATATTATTCTGTAATTTTATTAGTCTGCGGATAGTAATTGGTGCTTAAAAGGTGTATAATATCTATTAATCTGTAGAATTTCTTCTAGAAGTAGCTTACTTAGTTAGACTTCCTATTACTTATAATAAAATGTAGTATTCTATAAAATCTATAGTAGTAATTAAGAAACTACTAAGTATATATTTCTACTTTTATTATATTTATTTTCTTTAGTATAGAGGTTTCATTTAGTTAATTAATAATAACCTAGAGGTAATAGCTATCTTATTTTTTTGTGAGGGGTAAGTTAGTAATAAAGTTTATTAATAGATTAGAATGTAACTAGTTAGGTACTGGTAGCAACTTTAGAAATTCTTTTTTAGCTTGCCTCTAGATATGAATATTTCTATATATATTACAGTTTTATATAAATCTATATATATTTTATAACTATTTAGATTAGTAGAAACGTTAGCTTATAATCTCCAGTATATTATTATATTCTGGGTAGCCTATAGGGGAGGAGTTATATAACTTCTATATTAGCTTAGTTTTAAGCTTATTAAGGAGGCTATTATTTTCTTTACTATTTAGTACTTAAAATCTCTCTCTAAAGGTAAGCTATTTTAGTATATTAATAATATATTCTGTAATCTGAATTTTAATATATAGATTTAGGGGAAAGCTGCATTTCCCCTACTGAATTACTATAAAAGCCTATTAATATAAGAAGTTTTTTTTAATAATATAGTTTTATATTTTCTGCAGATTTAGTTATTCTTTTAAAATCTAGATACTAGTGATATTTATATATTCTACCTAAAACTCCGCGGGAATAGTAGTATCTAAGATAATTTATATTACTTATTCTTATTACTTCTTATTATTCTACCCCTTAGGTGTATTTTATTTTCTTCTAAAGAGGGTGTTAGAGGCTACCGTTTAGACGTCTAGTTAGTATTTAAAGTAAAAGTTATATTAAGATAACTTCTCTATCTATTAGCTTTACCTTTCTGTAAGTTCTTACTTTTTTATAAAATACTTAAAGTCTTTATAGTTAGTTAGAATTTTAAACTTTCTGGTATTTTATAGCTTTATCCTCTACGCCTGTAGTTAAGCTAGTATTATAAGGAGTTTCTTATTATAGATTAAGTAATTAAATTCTATAGGGGTTAGATATTAGAAGTAGAAAGCTACTAAATACCTTACTTTAATCTTATTATCTTAAATTAGTATACCTCCTAGAGTATATTTAGAATAATTTATCTTTATTATTATTAGGATGTTAAAATTAAATATTTATAGGATTAGTTTTATAGTGAAAAGTTATTTTAGCATGAGGAAGACCTCCTGCTACTTTAGTTTCTAGTTAAAGGATATAGACTTTTAAGTTAGATAGTTTAAAGGTTTTATAATAGTATTATACTAAAATATAAAAACCTTATAGTAGTTTATAAACCTAAGGAAACTATAGATATTTTTTACTAAACTGGGGGGAAGCTAGTTAGTAATAACTACTAACTTCTCTAGGTTATAAAAAAAGCTCTTTCTAGCTGATATAATAAACTTAATATATTTAACTATAGTGATAGAGAATTTACACTTCTTAGAATCTAAATTTAAGCTTATATTAGTAAGATAGCTAAATATTTAGTAAACTTTCTCCTTATACTTTTTTTATAAGCTACTAGTATAAGTAAGGATATTATTAATATATATTATAATAAAATTATCTAGAAACTATCTTAGGTAGCTATTAATATACTATTAGAATATAGTGGGGATACTAGTAAATCTAAAAAGGTATACTATTTATTTAAAGAGACTATAATATATCTAAAAAGCTATCTTCTCTTAATCTACTTTATTAATTTTAATTTTATAGAATATAATAATAATATTAAGCTTAATATACTAGTAAGCTACAGTAACTCTCTAGAGAGTTTCTAATGTAAGAGGAAGGAGGTAATAGTCTTTCTTCATAATTATATTAAAAGCTCTATAATTTATATAGAAATATATTCCTCTATCTAGCTTCTTTATAAAAAAAACTAAAGTATTAGTAGAGAAGCTACTTACTTTAATAAACTTCTTATTAAGTAAATTCTTTGGGATTTTCTTAAATACTAAAAGTTCCTTCTATAATATATTATAGAGAAGTTTCTATAGAAGGTCTAGTTTCTATTTTTTATTATTAGGAATTCGTAGGATATAGTAATTTATTTCTAGTTAGCTGGAGGGTAGTTAGTATATTAAGTCTGGATAGAAACAATTTCGGAATTCCTTTAAGATATTTATAGGAATATAATCTCTTAAGTCTATCTCTATTTTTAAGGCTAATGGTTTCTTAAGATTTACTAGACTAACTAATATAACCTAGTAGGGGTTTAGTACCTTACTAGTATACTGTATAGTATACTGATAAATAAATATAAATAAATTAGTATTAAGTAGGTAGGCTGACTGGATCTTCTTAAGCTATACTAACTTATTCTGATATTTTAGGTATATTATTATACTACCCTTTCTGTAGGTTATCTATTAGACTTTAGTATTATAGATAATATAATTATTTTCTATTTATAGCTACTTAAGATATAATAATAACTAGAGATCTTCTATAATATTGATATAAATTTTTCATATATAGTTACTAACTTTTAAAGTCAGAATAACTACCTTCTGGATACTAAGTAACAGCTTAGTAGTATATTTTCTTATCTATCTTTTTAATTTATTAACTAGTGGGAGATAAAGTTTCTTTATAAGGAAGATATTAATAATAATATAAATATTATAATCTATATTAATAAGTATATTAATAGAGTAACTTTTATTAATTCTAGTCTAAATAGTAACTAACTACTAGTTACTTACCTATTTCTTTTTCTATTATTTTCTTTATTCTGTTACTTCCGCCTCTATTAGCTCTAGAGTCTAACTTTACTCTAAAGTTACTTTTTTTTTAAGTTCTTACTATTACTAAGTGGGGAAATACTATCCTCCTAGTTATCTCTAGTGTAATTTAGAGCAGCTATAGCTTTTATAACCTTTATATCAGCTTTCTTATTTTTTTATATTATATAGCTTCTATATATATATAGTTTTTCTTATTATAACTGAAATATTAGTAGGTATTCTAGTGGTCCCTAAAGTGCTTCTTGGGGGCAGAAGAGAAACTACTAAAACTCTAACGTTATTATTACTTCTTAACTACTTCTATTATTATAATATTATCCTCTATATTATAAATAGTAGGTTTCCAGTAGGGTAGCTAATAGTAGACTAATATCCCCTTTATATACTTAAGCTTCTAAGTTATATTCTAAACTTTAGATAATTAAAGTTTATATTCTATAGGAAAGTCTACTACAATAAGTAGCTTCTTAAAGTAGGAAAATAAAGCAGCCTTCAGTAGAAAGATCTAGATTATATCTAGCTATATATATTTTCTAATATTAGCTAGAGTTTTTTTAAATTAGGATAGAAAAGTAGTTAAGTATTTATTTTCCTTCTGTCTGAGGTTTTACAGTTAGATAATAATATAAGGTTAACTACTAAGATTTAGGTAAATTCTATTTAGGTAATTTATAAAATTATTTAGATTATAGAAGCTTTTTAGTTTTTCTGTTATATAGAAAGTTTTAACTACTTACTGAAAACTAAAGTTTCAATAGAAGTAAATTAGATACTAATATTCCTAATTACTATTAAAATAATAGTAGTTAATTTTAAGTTTAGTTTTTATCTATTAGGCTTATACTTAATATTTCTTCTACCTACCTAAAAACTTTAGGGATAGAGAAAGAAACTTCCTCTTGTAGTTAGCTATTAGTAGAGATATAATGATATTATTAACTCTAAAAACTATTATTCTAAGAGATATTATTCTGAAGGTTACTAAAATATTCTTATATAGACTAAAAATATCTATTATAGTAGCTACTAAGAGGTTACTACCTACTATAGTATCTTATCTTACTAACTTATATAAGAGCTTATTAATCCTCTAGTAGAGGGAGCTTAAAGTATACTATAACTACTACTAAAGTAGTTTACTTATAGAGTTACTACCTATAGGAGTAACCTGAGGGATTTTAATATTCTCTATTATTCTTTATATTATTTAGTTATTATAGTAACTAAGGAACTACTAAGTATATACTTCTACCTCTATTATATCTATCTCCTCTTACGTAGGAATTTTATCTAATTAATTAATAATAATCTAGAGGTAATAGTTACTTTATCCTTTTATAGAGGGTAAGTTAGTAATAAAGTTTATTAATAGATTAGAGTGTAACTAGTTAAGTATTAGTAGAAACTTTAGGAATCCTTTCTTAACTTACCTCTAGATATAAATACCTCTATATATATTATAGTTATATATAAATTAGCGGACGCTCTATAATTATCTAGATTAGTAGAACTATTAGCTTATAATTTTCAGTATATTATTATATTTTAGGTAATCTGTAGGAGAGAAGTTATATAATTTCTATACTAGCCTAATTCTAAGCTTATTAAGGAGGCTATTACTCTCTATACTATTTAGTATATAAGGTTTCTCTCTAAAAATAAGCTATCCTAGTATATTAATAATATATTTAGTAATCTGCATCTTAATATAGAAGTTAGGAAGAAAACTATACTCTCCCTACTAGACTACTATAAAGATCTATTAATATAAGGAGTTTCTCTTAATAATATAATTTTATATTTCTTATAAATTTATCTTTCTTTTAAAAACCTAGGTATTAGTAATATTTATATATTCTACCTAAAGTTTTATAGAAATAGTAGTATCCAGAATAATCTATATTACTTATCTTTATTACTTCTTATTATTTTACTTTTTAGAAGTATTCTATTCCCTCTAGGAGAAAGTATTAGGAGCTACTATCTAGATATCTAGTTAGTATTTAAGGTAAAAATTATATTAAGATAACTTCTCTACCTACTAGCTTTACCTCTCTATAAACTATTATTTCTTTATAAAATACTTAAAGTTTTTATAGTTAGTAAGAACCTTAAACTTCCTAATATTTTATAGTTCCACTCTCTATATTTATAAATAAGTTAATATTATAAGAAGCTTCTTATTATTAATTAAGTAATTAAACTCTATAGGAGTTAGATATTAGAAGTAGAAAGTTATTAGATACCTTACTCTAACCTTATTATCTTAGGTTAATATACTTTCTAAAGTATGCTATAAATAGTCTATCTCTATTATTATTAGAAAATTAGGATTAAATATCCACAGGATTAGCTTTATAGTAAAAGGTTATTTTAGTGTGAAGAAAACTTCCTACTATTTTAGTTTCTAGTTAAAAGAAATAAACTTCTGAGTTAGATAGTTTAAAAACTTTATAATAATATTATACTGAAATATAAAAACTTTATAGTAACTTACAAATTTAAGGAAACTATAGATACCTTTTAGTAAATTAGAAGGAAGTTAGTAAGTAATAGTTTCTAATTTTTTAGAGTTATAAGAGAGGCTTTTTCTAGCTAATATAATAAACTTAATATATTTAACTATAGTAATAGAGAATTTATATTTCTTAGAATTTAACTTAAGGTTTATATTAGTAAGATAGCTAAATATCTAGTAGACTTTCTCTTTATATTCTTTTTATAAGTAACTAATATAAATCAAAATATTATTAATATATACTTTAATAAAATTATTTAGAAACTATTATAGCTAGCTATTAATATACTATTAAAATATAATAGAGGTATTAGTAAGTTTAAAAGGATATACTATCTATTTAAAGAGACTATAGTATATCTAAAAAGCTATTTTCTCCTAATTTACTTTATTAATTCTGATTTTATAGAATATAGTAATAATATTAAGTTTAGTATATTAGTAAGTAGTAGTAGTTCTCTAGAGGGTCTCTAATATAAGGGGGAGGAAGTAATAGTTTTTCTTGATAATTATATTAAGAACTTTATAATTTATATAGAAGTATATTCTTCTATCTAGTTTCTTTATAAAAAGAACTGGAATATCTATAGAGAAATTACTTATTTTAATAAATTCCTTATTAAGTAAATCCTCTAGAATCTTCTTAAATACTAAAAGTTCCTCCTATAATATATTATAGAGAGGTTCCTATAGGAAGTTTAATTCCTATTGTTTATTATTAGAAATTGATAGGATATAGTAATCTATCCTTAGTTAGCTGGGGGGTAATTAGTATACTAAATCTAAATAGAAAGAATCTGGGAATTCTTTCAAGATATTTACAGAAATATAATCTTTTAAGTCTACTTCTATTTTTAAAACTAATATTTTCTTAATATCTACTAGATTAATAAATATAATTTAATAGAAACTTAGTATCTCACTAGTATACTATATAGTATACTAATAGATAAATATGGATAAATTAGTATTAAGTAGGTAGACTAACTAAATCTCTTTATATTATACTAACTTATCCTAATGCTTCAGATATACTATTATATTATTCTTCCTATAGATTATCTATTAAGCTTTAATATCATAGATAATATAATTATCTTCTATCTATAGTTATCTAAAATATAAAAATAACTAAAGACTCTCTATAATATAAATATAGATTTTCTATATATAGTTACTAATTTCTAAAATTAGGATAGTTAGTTTCTAAATATTACTAAATAATAACTTAGTAGTATATTCTCTTATTTATCTCTTTAACTTATTAACTAGTAGGAAGTAAAATTTCTTTATAAGAGAAATATTAATAATAATATAAATATTATAATTTGTATTAATAAGTATATTAATAAAGTAACTTCTATTAATTTTAGTCTAAATAGTAGCTAACTACTAGTTACTTACCTATTTTTTTTCCTATTATCTTCTTTATTTTATTATTTCTACCTCTATTAGCTTTAAAGTCTAACTTTACTTTAGAGTTACTTTTTTCCTAAGTTCTCACTATTACTAAGTAGAGAAATACTATCCCCCTAATTATCTCCAGTATAATATAGAGTAATTATAGGTTTTATAATCTTTATATTAGTTTTCTTATTCTCTTATATTATATAGTTTCTATATATATAGTTTTTCTTACTGTAACTTAAATATTAGTAGGGATTCTAGTAATCTTTAGAATATTTCTTAGAGATAGAGGAGAAACTACTAAAATTTCAATATTATTATTACTTCTTAACTACTTCTATCATTATAATATTACTCTCTATATTATAAGTAGTAAGTTTCTAGTAGAGTAATTAGTAGTAAACTAATATCTCCTTTATATACTTAAGCTTCTAAGCTATATTCTAGACTTTAGATAACTAAAGTTTATATTCTATAGGAAAGTCTACTATAATAAGTAACTTCTTAAAATAGAGAAATAAAGTAGCTTCTAGTAGAGAAATCTAAATTATATCTAACTATATATACTCTTTAGTATTAGTTAGAATCTTTTTAAATTAGAATAAAAAGATAGTTAGATATTTATTTTCCTTCTATCTAAAACTCTATAGTTAGATAATAATATAAAGCTATCTATTAGGATCTAGATAGATTCTATCTAGGTAACTTATAAAATTATTTAGATTATAGAAATTTTCTAATCCTCCTACTATATAGAAAGTTTTAACTACTTACTAAAAACTAAAGTTTAAGTAAAAGTAAATTAAATACTAATATTCCTAATTACTATTAAAAGAATAGTAGTTAATCTTAAGTTTAACTTTTATCTATTAGGTTTATACTTAATATTCCTTCTACTTACCTAAAAACTTTAGAAATAGAAGAAGAAGCTTCCTCTAGTAGTTAGCTACTAGTAGAGATATAGTAGTATTATTAACCCTAGGAGTTATTATTCTAATAGATATTATTCTAGAAGTTACTAAAGTATTCTAATATAAGCTAGAAATATCTATTATAATAGCTACCTGGAGGTTATTATTTATTATAGTATCTTATCTTACTAATTTATATAAAAGCTTATTAATCCTCTAGTAGAGAGAGCTTAAAGTATACTGTAATTACTACCAAAGTAGTTTACTTATAGAGTTACTATCTGTAAGGATATTCTAAGAGGCTTTAGTATCCTCTATTATTCTTTATATTAGTTAGTTAGTTATCTATTATATAGTATTATATCCTAGAAGCTATATTTAACTAGATTATATACTTAACTAGTAGGAAGCTATATTCTACCTAACGTTATCTATATAGTAAATAAAACTGAATTCTAAATATATAAAAAGCTGGACCTAGGCTTATTTAACTAGAAGGTAGTATAAAATACTATTTATTTAGAACTAAGGAGTAAAAGAGAAACTTTTATAAGTATATAGAAAGGTCTGTATATATAGTGCTAGATAGGGCCTACTGGGGCCCCACTCGGGCGAGGGGGTTAGGTTTAGATACTTAGGTATAGCTCTAGCTGGATTTCTGGATATAGCTTATAATACTTATATTCCTCTTTTTATTCTCTATATCTTTCTGCCCTCTTCCCTCTCTTCCCTCACTTAACTGGTAGATACTCCTACTCTCTAAGATAAAGTTTTACTTATATAATACTAATAAATAGGATTAGTAAATAGTAAAAATAAGGTTTTCCAGTTTCCTCTATCTCCCCTCTTTTAATCTATATCTCTTTATAATTTCCCTATAGTTAAGGAATACCTAGTCAAATATCTAAGCTAGTGGAACTTCTCAGAAGATCTTTTAAAAAGCTTAATATAATAAATAATATAACTCCTTCAGAAGTAAGAATACTAATAAAACTAGAGCTTCTTCTTAATAGTAAGATCTTTAGTAAATAAAAAGCTTTTAATCCTATTATAGAGTGTAATTCTAATTAAATTAATATCTTAATAGTATAGATTACAGTAATATATATATATAATTACCTTTTTAGTAGAGATCTCCTGAATTTCTTTAAAGATAACTTTAAGAATTAGCTAGAGGATATATAAGTTATTATAGATAAATAAATACCTTAGTATTTACAGAGTATTCTCCTTATCTATAGTATTAAGGTTAATATAAAAAGTAAATAGATCTATTAGATCTTTATAAACCTAATAAGGTAAGATAAGTTTATCCTATAGACTAAGGAAGAAATCTAAGAAATAGTTATAAAGTTATAGAATTTTAAGATACTTACTAATAACTAACTAGACTTCCTTAATAATATTATTTTTACTTAGTAGATATATTCTATAATCCAGAAGTAATAACGAAAAGTAATATATCAAGACCTTATAAAACTTAATATTTATTTAGTTACTTTAAGAAACTAATCCTAAGAAATATCTTAATAAGTAGAGAGATCTATAGTTTATCCACTATTATTAGTAATAAATATAACTTTTTAATAATAAGGATAACTTAAATAATAAGATTTTCGAGATTAATAAGAATAACCTCCTTATAACTAAGACTAATAGTATAAACCTCCTGCTCCACTCTCTGTAGTATCTCCCCTATATATTAACTTTATAAATAATCACTAAGAGACTAAATCTCTCCCTATTAATATACTAATAGTTAAGAATATAACTAATCTAATAAAGATACATAATTCTAAGATAAAATATAAAGAAGCTCTCTATAATATTTTCAAATCAAAAATCTATATTTTTAGAGATTATTATGTAAAGTTAGATATATCTAACTATATATAAGCTAGAGTTTTTTTAATTATACTAAAAACCTAAGCTCTCAAATATTATTTTAACTACTTTAATAATCCCCTTAATCTTATAATATTTTATAATATAGTCTATTATATTAAGAACTATTTTAAAAGTAATAACAATTAATAGGTTTACCTTACTAACTAATATAATAAAATATTCAGAAGTATTATTACTAATAACTAAAATAAAATAAGAAAAGAGATATTTAAGATCCTTTTCACTAAGCTAATATATATTTAGAGACTTTTCTCTCTTAAATAGTATACTAATTTCAGTCTCTAAAACTACCTCTTAAATATATACTGAGGGATATTAGAGTACTAGCTAGCTTTTTTTAACCTTATAGTAATATACTAGAGAGTTTACAACTAATTATAATCTAAAGTTAATATTATTATAAGCTTCCCTCCCACAATATCCTAATATATATTTAAAAATACTAATAATCTTAAGGAATCCTTATTAATTAATATAGATTAATACTAAACTAACTAGATATATAACTTACTTTAAAGTTCTAACTAAAAATATAGATATAGCTATTAAGAATACTTCTAAATACTATATAGAGGAGGATGTTACTTAACTCCTACTACTTTATATAACTAATTTAATATAAAATACTATATTTATAGTAAATCTAGCTACTAGTTAATAAGATATTTTCTTAAGGAGAAAAGAGACTTCTATAATTAATATAAATTTAACTTCTATATAATAGATATATTAATATTTACTTATTACTACTTCCTTATATAATATAAGGAAGTAGAAAGTTTAAATAATAATTCTGAAAATATTTATAAAACTCATATAGAGGATAATATAGTAGTATATTACTTCTAAGACTACTAGCTTTAAGATTAACCTAAAATATCTAGGCTTCTAAGTAACTTTTTAAATAACTTTATAGTTTCTTACTTTAAAGAATAATCTACACTTTTAGATAGTTAAAAGATTATAAGGATCCTCTAGAACTAAATAGTAATCTATATCCTAATATAAAAAGATAATATAACTAAAGAGATTACTACTCTAGTATTTATATTTATCCTTAAAGGATACTATTTAGATATAGTTTTCTAAGGAATTTTACTTAACTTAGACGCTACTAGTTACTCTATAGCTAGCTACTTCTAGTTTAATATTCTGAAATAGACTATCTTTCTCTCTATCTTTTTAAAAACTTCCAGAGGAAAATTAATCTCTATTTATTTTAGAGGAGGTAAATTTATAAAACTAATAAGTATAGTTAATATACTTATACTACTTAATATAATAATATTCTATATAGTTCCTTATAAAACCTTATTTCTATTATATATTACTAATATAAATTATTTAAATATTATTTTTAATAATATTTATAACTAATTATATTAAAATAAGAAAGTTATCCTAATTATATATAAATAGGGATATCTATAGATATTATTAGATAAGGAAGAAGTATTTACTTCCTTATATCTAATAGAGATTAAGATCTAGAGATTCTATTATTACTTTAGATATCTATTTATTATATATTTTTAAGAGGTTCTCTATAAAACTAGATATCTAGTTAATTAAGAAACTTTTATAACTTTCAAAAAATACTACTACTAATACTAAATATATAATACTACTCCCTCTTAATTTAGATTTACCCTCTATAATAATATTAATTTTAACTTTAAAGCTATTATTAATATTTTTTACCTTAAAGGTAACTATTCTATCCTCTATATTATTAAAATAGCTACAGCTTTTAATACTACTTAATTTCTACTTAATATTTCAGTAAGATTAATATAAGAAGGTTTTAAAATATACTATATTAATATTCATTTAAATCCACCTAATTGTATCTCTATTAATACTAAAATAAACTTCTAATCTGAAAACTTCTATTTAGAAGCTAAAATAATAAACTTAACTATCAGGATTATACTTATTAAAACTTATAATAATATTAGTAAAATAGAATATTATTATATCTTTCTGTATTATATATATAAAATCCACTATTAAGAATACTTATTATTATTATAAGAATATTATCTCTAAGCTACTTATAAGTTAATAAACAATACTATCAGTCTGAATAGTTTCATATTTACACTTCTTATCTTTAAAATCTACCTCCAGTTTACTGAGGATTCTACTCTATCTCTACAGATAGTCTTATAAGTATAAGCAGTCTAAAAAGTAACTAAAACTATCTACTATAAGTATATAAAAAGGATTATTAATACTACTATAGCTACTTATAATAATCCTAATATATCATAAGTTATAAATTTCCCACTATAATTCCTTATATATATATATAGTAAGAAAAGAAAGATTAGTAAAGTTTCTTCTACTTACTTACTACTTATAGTAATATATATATAATTAATCTTTCTTATAGTTTTTAAGAGTTTTACTTAACTACTATAAAAATATACTATAAAAGTAATAATAATTCTCTTTAACTATATATTCTAGTAGAAATATAGAAATACTTCTATTATAAGTATAATAATAGTAACATTAATAAAGTTAGAAATCTCTTTTAAGAAACCTCACTTACTTTAATCTTATTCCCTATTATTTTTAAACTTCTGAATACTCCAGAAATACTACAAAATAATAGTATCCTCCCTCTTTATATTGAAAGTATTATACTACTACCCTCTAATAAAAATAAGTATATTAAATATTAGAGAACTATAAGATTATTTCTTAAATTCTTAAAAGCTATATTTAATTAGGAAAACCTCTCTTAATAAGAAAATAACTAAAAGGATTAATTTATAGTTTTTTTTATAGCTAAAGAAGAAGCTAACCTAACTTTCTTTTAATTTCTCTACTAAAAAGGGATTATTATTACTTTCAGCTTTCCCTTTAAAAAGTTAATAAAGAAGAAAAGAGAGAATATTATTAATAATAATATAATTAAGATTATCTAGTATAATCTTATTTTCTATAAAGCCTATATTATTTTTAAATTTCAAATTATTAATAAAATTAAGAATAAAGATAGTACCTAAATATATAAGAAGTTAAAGTTTATAATCTAAAGTTTTAGAGATAATAGGAAGTTTATAATTCTTACTTAGTCTCCTATAATTTAGAGAAGTAGCTAAAGATTAATTATAGTTATTTTCTCTATATTAATAAAAGATAAAAACTTCTTCCTCTAGCTAAGAGATATTATTTAGATTTATATTTAGACTAAAACTTAACTTATAAGATATATTATAGCTAAGTTACCTACTTACCTTAAAAACTAATTTCCTCTAGAATCTATAATAATAATTATTAAACTACTTTATAGTTTAGCTGAAGTTAGTATCTATTAGTAAGTAATATATTTAAAATATTATAAAGAATAGTTATATATAGAGATATTTATTTATAATTCTTACTTCCTTATATTTTATTTTAATAATAAGGTATTTAGTATAATCAGTATATAAACTAATAATATTCTTAGTCTTTTTAATACTATTTTTACTTAATAAGAGAATAGAAAACTAATAGAAATCTTCCTTTTAGTGAAGTTTAAGATCTTTCTTATAAAGTTAATATTATTAGTTGTAGCGAGGTAGGTAGGATTGAGACCTACATCCGGTAAAGTGATACCTTACGTTAAAGGTATATATACCAGATATTCTCA